>SNQJ01S0099596.1:20934-30999 GCA_010110895.2 Picea sitchensis
TCCTGTAAAGACAAATGAGCACGCTCTCCAAGGATATCAAGTCATAAGATCATGATAAGTGAATCCAATCAAAAAATAATACATCCAAGCATGTGCATCAAATATCACTATATCAAACAATTAACAGCTCAAAGACACTATGCGATTTTTCAAGCTTGAATATGGGAGGGTTGACGAGGTGTCCTGTTGGCTAGATCTTGACCTAGGTCAAGGAGAGTTTCCAAGAGATCCCTCTCTAATCCATGTAAAGTGGATGAAGTGTTTGGGGTCAAGACTCAATGGGAATAGGGCTCATGACATACAAGGGGTCGTAGTGTC
This sequence comes from Picea sitchensis, assembly GCA_010110895.2. NCBI lineage: Eukaryota > Viridiplantae > Streptophyta > Pinopsida > Pinales > Pinaceae > Picea > Picea sitchensis. Next base: position 21,253 of record SNQJ01S0099596.1, read on the forward strand.
TCATTCATGGGTGCCTTTGTAGAGGGTGTGTGGTACCTTCATCCGCAATGCACTTTTTCCAAGCCCGTCAATTTTCCTTTTATATTTATTTATTTATTTTATTTCAATATAGCATAAGGAGAGGTTGAAGGTCACTTACGTGGCATGGTGACCAGGTGGTGGCAATGCCACCCACAAACACCTAATGGAAATTTTAAGGTTGGCTCGTGATGAGACCCCCTTTCTCTCAGCCATGCACCTAAGAGCCATTACCCTGGTTTGGTGACGAAATGATGGTAATGTCATACCACTAGATAGTCATGGGCATGATAGGTCAGCTCGTGATGAGACCTCCTATCCTTCAACTAACCTTTTAATCATTCTTTATTATATTGTGGGTCCCCTTTACTCAAATATAATCATTTCATTGCTTTCTTGGGTGATCCTTGGGTGAAGCATCTAGAAGGTTTATACAAGGATTTTATATTTTACCCAACATCAACCCCTCTATGCCTTTAACCCCTTCTTCCCATAGAATGAGGGACAACCCCTTCTTGGGTCAATACTCCCTAAAATCCCAAGAGATAAGGAAATGGAGGGGAACAATGATGGAAAGTGGTAAGTATGGTTGGGAATGGTATGATGGCTCATTAAGGGAGTTCCCAATAGAAAACCCATCCCCAAGGAAAACCACCTACTAGGGAACAATGTCAACCACCAAGGTGAAGCAGGGAAACATGTATAATGTCCAAGAATATATCATGAAATATAGAGAAATCTAAGATACAACATAAGCAAATGGCTTGAATATTGAAATGATGCTCACCATAATATTGACTTGTACCTCATGGAGCAAGGCCCATTGCCTTTCAGAAGCCAGCTGGTGTGGTGAATGCCATCTGTAAAACTGTGACCACCTGTGGTGGTGAGTGGGTTTTCCATCTGTGCAAAAGGTAGGTCAGGTCATGTATTCTCTCGACACTCTATATCTGCAACCTGAGGGCCTCGAGACATAATCTCCTTAATTATCCACAAAATGGAGATGACATACCCAACAAGTATGCCTTTGTCCACACGAGAATCGAAATTTCCCATTCTGCAATCTTCTCTCTTGATGTAGCATTTGCTTCCAAAAACTCTGAAGTGCTTCACATTCACCGGTCTTCCTTGCCATAGTTCATAGGGAGTTTTATCATTGTTGTTTTTTATCATTACTTTAGTTTGAATATGAATTGTTGTATGCATTGCATGTGCCAAAAAGACATTTTTCAACTTGGAATCCATTAACATAGTTCGAGCCATTTCTTGTACTATCTTGTTCTTCCTTTCGAAAACTCCCTTATGTTGGTGTTGTCCTAGCAATAAAGAATATCCTTTTTATTCTATGCTTGCTCCAAAAATCCATAAATTCCTTTAAGTAAACTCTCCTCCATTATCATATCTCAAACATTTTCTTTTTGAATCCATTTCATTTTCAACCATTTCCTTATATACCTTGAAGTTCTTGTAGGCTTCTGACTTTTTCCTGAGAAAAAAAATTGCAATCATCCTTGTATAATCATCAACCAATAACATAAAATATTTCTCACCTTTTAAACCCTTTGTTCGAGTTGGTCCAACTAAATCACTATGCACAATTTCCAGTAGTCTTGTTGTGGAGTATTCCTTTGATTTGAACTTGGTCTTTGTTTGCTTTCCTTGTTGACAATGCTTGCATAATGTGTTGGTTGGCTTCGTGATCTAGGGAATTTCTCTAATTGCTTCCTTTTTGCTGACTTTGACAAAGTTATCAAATTTTATGTGACCCATTCTTCTTTTCCATAGACAAACTTCATATTCCTTTCCTAGACAACACTTTTCATTTCCAAATTCACTTAATATATATATGTTGCTTGAAGTTCTTACAGTTGTTGCAACCAATCTTCCTAAACCTGCTTTTCTTATCTCACACTTATGTGAATTGAACACAAGTTTGTGACCTTGGTCACACATTTGACTTACACTTAGAAGATTGTGTTTCATATCTTCCACTAGTATAACATGTTATGCCTTGGTATCCTTGTTTCCTATTCTGACTATGCATCTTCCAATGATTCTAGATGAGTCATTGTTTCCAAAGGAGACTGATCCATCTCTTTCCTTTCTCAAGGTTAGAAACATGTCCTCATCACATGTCATGTGCTTTGAGTAGCCACTGTCAACATACCAACCATGTTTCTTGTGTTTATCTTGTAGAGTGAGTGTGCATTCTTCTTTTTTATATTGATTCTGCTTTCTTATCCATATTCTTTGTTGAGGTTCTTATCTGTGATTGTTGTTATTTTGTTGTGATTCTCTTGGAGGGACTGTTATTCTAAAATATTTGGCTATGTTCCCAAAGTTGTTTCACTTGTAGCATTCCACTCCAGTGTTCAAGGAATCAAATATGTTGTATCTTCTTCTATGTGTTTCACTAGGCCTTCTTGGATAGCCATTATGCATATGTCTTTCATAGTTGTTTCTATTTTTGCTCTTTGCTCTACAATTTACAACTTTATGTCCAAAATTATTACATGCATAACATAAATCAAAGAATATAGTTTGATACCTGGGATTTGAAGATATTCTGAAAGGAGTTACTTTTTTGAAACCTTCTTCTTCTTGAGGCCTACTTATTTCTGACTGTTGTTGATTCTAAAATCTGAATATTCTGGGTGGAGGAGTGTCCCTATGATATTCCTTGTAAAACTTTGTGTCTCCTTTGAATGTCTCTGCATAGCTTCTTGGATGCATTTCTTGATATGTTTTTTTGGATCTTGATCCATTTTCTATCTGATTGTATCCAAGTCTGGACTTGTCATCATTTGGTCTCTAACTGTTAATAGTGTTATCCAAAACTTTAGAGCTATTTTGCATGTTTTTCTTTTGAAGATATTTTCCCAATGTGACAATATCTGCTTCCAAATTTCCAATGATCCTCTATCTTTATTCTAACCGTTCCTTGAGTGTTATTCAATTATTTTGTCCTCTTCAACTTGAGTTTTTAACTTAGTGATCATATGTTCTAGTTCTTCAGAGTTTGAACTTTGAGATTCCTCTTTTGTTTTTAGTTCTTCTTGTAGTGACTTGTTTTTCTTCTTTTCCCTTTTTATAACTTCTATGGAACTCATCAATTCTTCTTTGTAGTCAACTTATACCTCTTCATATTCTTCTTCAGTGCCTTCTTCATCAGAGTCTTCTACTTCCATGAATAGAACCCTTTCTGTCTCACTTCCATTGTCTTCATCTTCATCTGATGAGGTGCTCTCTTATTTTGTGCAAAATCTTTTCTTGAAGAATTCATTTTTGGTTTTATTGCATGTGTACATTTGTATTTTATTTGAATCATCTTCTTCATTTATTTTATTTTTATTATGGGGAAATTTGTCAGAAAAATGACCAATACCATCACAATTAAAACAAATCAATGGAATCTTACCTCTGTATTTTCCACTGGTGCCCTTTTTCAGTCTTCTGACGAAATTGGCTACTTCTTCATCATCTTTTGAGATGTCACTGCTACTATTGTCCGACTTTGCCTGTTGCTTGCTATTGGAATAGGGGCAGACCTAGGGCTCAATGCTTCAGCAGTGCACCAACAAAACCCTAACTATTGTCCCTTTCGATAACACCTGCGAAGAAAATGAAGTCTCACCCGAGGTAGAGGCAGAGGGGGTTGCAGGACTCAGATGTATGCTACCTAGAACACAGATCTGTGATTACAATACCTTAACAGAGCACTTAGAAGTTAACATTCATTAGCATTTAACCCTTATTTACATCACAGATTCACACCCTAATTACAGAAAAGCACAGTATTCAACAAGATCTAACACTTCCAAGCACTTAGCACATAGAAACAGATCAGATCTAGCATTTATTCACATCACTAGGTACTAAGATACTATATCAGATGAATTTAACATACATAAAGATAACAACATTAAGAATAAATCACATCAATTACACATGGCAACCATAACATAGGATATATGTGGTTCACCCCAGTGTGGGGCTATGTCCACCAACTCTTCTTCTTCTTTATTATCTTATGTTAGTCTTCTTACATGCACAGAGCCCACAAACCCCACTCCGCATAGGACAGGAGATCTGCGTGCACCTCGCCAGATCCTCCTTCCCCGAGCTAGGTTTAAGCATAAATCCTTCTTACAATATACACACAAGCTTCTTACAATCACGTGCACTTAGCTCTGCAAGTTCTTAACACACAGTATGCACAAAGCCTCTAGCTTCGCACTAAGATAGTTCCACTAGGTCTCTCTCACTTACATCTCCTAGCTTTCTATTTATACATTAAAAAAGGGCCTAAACATGGGTAAACCCATGGGTCAACATCCCATACCCGTTACATAAACCCTAAACCCAAAAATTCCCTAAGAAGAGGCCAAGATCCTACAATATCCGCTTCGCCTTGCGCTTCACCTTTGACTATCCTGTCGAAGTCCCAAAATCGGTCAAACATGACCCAAGTTCTCCAAAACTTGTTCAAGGGCCAATACGCCCCCAACACTCACCTATGACTCGTCCCGAGTCACTCTGATCTTGGTAACTCTGCCTCGAAGACCTCGAGCTTGGCTTGAGCTGCTTTGACCTGCTACTTAGCCAGAGCCTCCTACTCGGCGAACTCCTAAATGACTTTCTCAGTGACAGATCCTTCCAATAGTTGTTTAACTAAGGTGACTACTTGTTCTAGTTGTGCACCTTGTCCTTCAATTTCCTCGAAAAGTGTGCAGGCTTCATCCTTCACTGGCTAGAGTCTTTGGGTTACTTCCATGACCTTGTTCTGAATGGCATGGGCCTGTTGTTGAACCATACATTGTTCTTGGGATATTTTCATCCTCTCAACCGGTGATAGTAGCTACTTCGACTTGTTGCTTAGCCAAAGCCTCCTACTCAGCGAACTCCTAAATGACCTTCTTGTTGACAGGTCCTTCCAATCGTTGTTCAACTAAGGTGACTACTTGTTCTAGTTGTGCACCTTGTCCTTCAATTTCCTCGAAAAGTGTGCAGGCTTCATCCTGCACTCGCTGGAGTCTTTTGGTTACTTCCATGACCTTTTTCTGAATGGCATGGGCCTGTTGTTGAACCATACATTGTTCTTGGGATATTTTCATACTCTCGACCAGTGATAGTAGCTACAACTGCGCTTGCACTGTTGTTGCTTGATGTTTTTCCTCCTGGAGTTGTGAATCCAGTGTCCTGAGCTCGGGTTCCTCTGCAAGGATCTCGTAGGTCTGTGAACTTTGACTGTTGAGCTATTTGCATTCCAAGTCTAATGTCGTGATTCTCTCAACTGCGCTCCTCGCAGTTTCTTCTCTTAGATCTCGCACTTCCTGTAGAGTGCTTGGCACTGACTGTAATTCCAAATCTGTTATTCTTTGTTGGAGCTGCTAAATGGCTTCGGAAAGCCTTCCCACTTGATTCTCTACTAGGTCATCTTCCATCTGCTCTAATCCCATCATAGAGCGAAGTGCTCTAGTGACTGCTTCTTTAACTCCAATCTTCTTTGTGAGCAACTTTTCTTTCTCCCTCTGGATCTGCCCTCTATCCTCTGCAAACTTCGCCTGGAGGTCATCCTTTTCTTGATGCGCAACCCGGTATTGTTCTATGGCTTCCTCCTTTGCTTTCTTTAGGGCCTTTGTGGCCTATTCCTTTTCCTCCTGGACATGACAAAGGCGAGCCTTCGTCGCATCTATTATCTTGCATAGTTGGGCAGGCTCATCTCCTACTTCTATGTTCCCTGCTAACAACGATGCAGTAGGCATTGTGCAACTTGAATGCAGAGCATGTTGTATTCCTTTAAGATATTCTTCGATGCGATCATACATGGATTCTTGTTTTGCTTCATTGTGCTATAAAATATCTTCTGATGTATCTGATACGGTGGTGATGATGAGGTCGATGTCATCCACTGTGAGCATAGATTGTAGCTTGGGATTACTAGCTTTTAAATTCTTCTGCGATGTAGGTTTCATTGGGGAAACCTTTCTTTTCTTAGACGTCTCTGCCTCATCAAGGGGGTTCCTAGGTGGTGTTACTTCGCCCTGCTTCTGCATGTCTTCTTCCCCTTCTTTCTCTTCTTTTTCCACTTCGTCATCTCCTCCTCTGTTAGGTGAATCTGATGCAGTCTCTTCTGATGCGTTGTTTATTTCTTGTACATCTTCCTTCTTTTCCCGGCAACAGAACCATTTTTTGGCACAGGGGCAAACCCAGGGTTCAATGCTTCAGCAGCGCACCAACAAAACCCTAACTACCAGCCCTTTCAGCAACACCTGCGAAGCAGATGAAGTCTCACCCGAGGTAGAGGCAGGGGGGTTGCAGGACTCATATGTCTGCAACCTAGCTGGGACAGAGATCTGTGATTACAATACCTTAAGAGAGCACTTAGCAGTTAACATTCATTAGCATTTAACCCTTATTTACATCCCAGATTCAAACTCTAATTACAGAAAATCACAGTATTCAACAAGATCTAACACTTCCAAGCACTTAACACATAGAAACAGATCAGATCTAGCATTTATTCACATCACTAGGCACTAAGCTACTATATCAGATGCATTTAACATACATAAATATAACAACATTAAGCATAAATCACATAAATCACACAAGGCAACCATAACACAGGATATACATGGTTCACCCCAGTGTGGGGCTACATCCACCAACTCTTCTTCTTTTTTATCTTATGTCAATATTCTTACATGCACAGAGCCCAAAAACCCCACTTTGCATAGGACAAGAGATCTGCGCGCACCTCACCAGATCCTCCTTCCCCGAGCTAGGTTTAAGCACAAAGCATTCTTACAATCTACACACAAGCTTCTTACAATCACTTGCACTTAGCTCTGCAATTTCTTAACACACAGTATGCATAAAGCCTCTAGCTTCGCACTAAGACGGTTCCACTAGGTCTCTCTCACTTACATCGCCTATCTTTCTATTTATACTTTAGTAAAGGGCCTAAACATGGGCCGACATCCCATACCTGTTACATAAACCCTAAACCCAAAAATTCCCTAAGAAGGGGCCGAGATCCTGTGATCTTTGCTTTGCCTTGCGCTCCGCCTTCGACCAGCCTATCGAAGTCCTAAAATTGGTCAAACATGACCCAAGTTCTCCAAAACTTTGTCAAGGGCCGACACTTGCCATTTTTCTTTGAATTCTTGGATGCTTTGAATGTTTCTTATTTTGTAACTGTATTCTCATGTTTAGTTCTCATTTCATATGCTATGAATATTCCATGTAGCTCATCTATGCTTATTGAATCTAGATATGTTCTTTCTTCTAGTTCTGATAACTTCAAATCAAATCTCATTGGAAGAGATCTTAGTACTTTTTGAAAAATTATAGATTCTTCAACTTCTTCTCCCAGTCCTCTAATTACATCCATTGTTTCATCAACTCACAAAAAGTAAGCTGCAATATTCTCATCTTCCTTCATCTCAAGTTGTTCAAATTTACCTCCAAAAGTTTAAAGATTTCCTTCCTTGACTTTTGTGTATCCTTCATAACCATTCTAAAGTTTGTCCCAAATCTCATTTATGGAGCTGCAATGCATAACTTTGACATATACCGAATCACCAAGACCATTCAGAAGAGAATTTTTGGCTTTTGAATTATTTAGACTGAGTTTCCTTCGATTTTCATTTGCTGGAGGAATGGCGGGCTCTTTATATACATATACAACTGATTTCCAAACCTCAAATCTATGTGCGTGTACATATGTTTTCATCCCTCTGCTCTAGAATGCATAGTTTTGTCCATCAAACTATGTTATTCCATTTTTATACATATTGTTTCACTCCATGATCTACCTTCCAGTGGTTAAACTGATTCCTGAAGGAACCTGCTCTGATACCAATTGTTAAATTACTAAGAGGGGGGGTGAATCAGTAATAGATATTTTTAATCCTTTTAACCATAGTATGTAAGAGTTATTTATCTTTATGATCAATATACCATTATCATTCAACAAGTGCAGATTAAATAAACCATGAACAATGAAGAATCATACACATACACAATACACTAGTATTTTTACATGGAAACCCAATGCGGGACAAAATCATGGAATGATTTTTCTTATATGTCTTCAAGAATTACATTCATTGGAAGCACCAACTTCCTTTGTTCTCCATCTTCAACGAGAAGGAGGCTCTGACCCCCTATATTTTTAGGCTACAACCTAAGGGAAGCTCCAACTCCCCAATTTTTTGGCTACAACCAGAAGGAGGCTACAACCCCCTATGTTCTTCGGCTACAACCGGAAGGTGGCTACAACCACCTATCCTTGCCCCATCCTACCGCCATGAAATATAAGTGAAATGGTGAAACCACTGCCACATTTTTGTTGTGAGATATACCATTGTAAACCTGTATCAATCTATGACAAAAAAATGTAACCAACCTGTACCAATAACATGTAATCAATATTGTACCAGAAGTCATCTTTTACCAACAAATGCCAACAAGTACGTGACCTGTATATAATATAGCTCATGTATGTGTGTGCCCTGTTTGTACTGCAGCCTGTGTATGTACATGGTCTATCTATACTGCATCATGTGTACACCTTTAGAAAGCTAGGTTTTTCACCTTTTCTGAAACTTCAAACACTTTGTTGCCTCTGTCACTTCAACTTGTAACATGTCACTGTGTCTTATTTGTAACTGTTCCCTGTGCATACATCATTTTATACATCCCTTAACCAAGTGCATATATGTCTCTCTAGGCATGTGCTATACATTTTTTTACAATCATGAACAAGTGTAATAACCCTCACATAGACTAGACATCAAACTCTTACGGATATCCAGCCTCAACCTTCAAAAACAACTTCACAACCACTTCACAACCAAAATCCCTCATCCATGTACCAAGAAATACTAGTTATGTCTCAACACTTGAACCAACAAGATGTCCCAATGAATAATAACAACATATCAGTGTTGTATTTCTGTAGATCTATATCACACCATAGGTGCCATACAACCAACATCCTCTCTAGGGAAAAACCTCAAACTCCCATAACCATATCTCATGGAGAAAACAACATCCAACCACACATAAGAATATGACATACCTTTTGAATATGTAGATAGATCTGTTGTACCTGATCACTGTAGACATCCTCGGGAGATTGCTTTCAGACTCTGAGAATCGGGTACCTTCAACAACTCAAGTTTCCATGTATTTTCTAACTGTGTGCACCCTGTTATATTTCCATCTCGTGTATGTACGTGCCCTTCTCCACTGCAGCCCATGTACACTTCAAAAACTAGGGTTTTTTTCTGTATTTCTTCAATTCTGAAACTTTCGTCGTCAACCCTTTGTGCTACCTCAGACTTGTGTAACTTCATATGTATCAATGAGTAACTGCAATAAACCTTACACACTAATAGATATCCAATGTGCTCAATAGGTGTTAATAGGAGACATTTTCTCTCTTATGTATACTTTCCAAGTAGCTTCCTCTAGGGGTAACCTTATAACCAACTTAACTGGACTTCCTTCTTTTAGGGCTAACCCACTTCTAACCACTTGTCCACTTATAACCACTTTATCCACAAATAGTAAACTATCCACTTCTAGTTGCAACTAATTTATTTTTAATTATTTTCTTATTGCAACAACTTAACCCATAATTAACTCCTAGTTTCACACACTATGACTAGTCAACTTCTTCTAGGAGTTTCTAGAATAATTTCACTTCTTTAATCTTCT
>SNQJ01S0099596.1:31009-45096 GCA_010110895.2 Picea sitchensis
TCCACTTCTAGTTGCAACTAATTTATTTTTAATTATTTTCTTATTGCAACAACTTAACCCATAATTAACTCCTAGTTTCACACACTATGACTAGTCAACTTCTTCTAGGAGTTTCTAGAATAATTTCACTTCTTTAATCTTCTAGGGGCTTCTAGATAACTTAAGGGGGTTCTCCAACTTCACAAGGCCATAACTCTCTAACCGTGAGGAGTTATGTGATGTTTGACATATCACTGGAAATGACATGACATGTACTATCCATCTAGAATAGTATTACCTGCAAATATACTAATCTTCATATCATTATACATCAAACAAACTTAAGTCTCGTAACCATATTGTTGGGGCTACCGAAATTTGCTACCGGACTTGCTTCAAGGGTTGAAATCAATGACAACCAAGCCAATTAATAAACAAAGTATTAGTAAACTCTCATGCAAGAGGAGGAGATGTGGAGATCAAATTCATGCAGCCTTTGGTTAGGTTCAGGAGATGGAAATACCTCATATTTCCATAAACAAACAAGGGAGAGACTTCAAAGGAATAATGTAAAGAAAATCATAAGGGAAGACAACATGGTATTGAAAATTTTGTAAGATATAAGGGAGGCAACCAAAGAACATTTTGAAGGACTTCATTCAAAAAATGTTGGGGTAGATCCTAAAATAACAATGTTATAGCAAGATTTGCCTCACCATTGCTATCTTGCACAGAGGGCCTTTTTCCATTTCCCTATGCAGACTTATCAACCCCTTTTTGATAAATCTAGAGCCAAAATTATATATTTTTCCACATATACACTCCCTAACTGCTTTGCAAGATACGTATACGCTTGATGCTCCACTACAGCTCGTGTATATCGGGATTTGTGCCAAAAAATACAAAATGAGGTCGGGTTTACATGTCACGACAGAAGATCTCTTATCTTTGGCCTTCCATGTACTGGAAACATTCCGACTCGGCCCTTCAGTTGCATTCTGGAGGCTATAAGAGCACAATTTCGAGCTATGGAAAAGAGAGAGAAAGCATTCAACTTTGAGAGAAAAGTTACTCTGGAGAAATTACTTCATATTGAATCTACATCCCTTTGTCCCTCAAGTCTGAACACAGTGTTCATCCCCCAATATCTTCCCTTATTGTCAAGAGAATCTCTTTATCTCTTTGCTATGAGCTTGCCTTTGGTGGAGGATTGAAGTGGTGGAGACCCAGTTGGAAGGAACTTGGTTTCTTGGTTTCGAACCGTGCCGACATGGAAGTCTGTAATGTTGATACTTTTGTTGATCAATTATTAATAGAAATAGTCCTTTCATGTCCTGTCGATATCTTACAAATATATGATTATTATCCATGGGCATGTTTGTAATGTTTATTAATGGATTGTGCTATATGATGTGCTAACCCATTTTATATACTGTCACTATATACGTACGTCGCTTGTTTGTTGAGAACTTCTTGCAGGTGTAAAGATTTGAGTCAAAGTGCTCAACGGTGGAATGACATCAAATGATTGGATCGAGGTAGGCTCCTTCCTCGTATTGGACATTAGTTTATATAGCACATGTTGGAATTGAGTTGATTTTTGCAGTCATACCTGTCTGTTGTGGTTTACCCTTGGCCATAGAGAGTTTTTCCCTTGTAACAGAATTAGCGACTCCACTGGGGATAGATCTTCCTTCTAAGGGTTGAAGTATTTTTCCTTCTTACGTTGCTCTTTTTCCTTTGTATTTCTTGTCGTATCATAATTGGACAAAGTCTGTTCACTCTAGGTCTGATTTTTCAGCCTTTTTACCTTGCCTAGCCTTGTTTTAAAAGATATGCGCCCTTTTTTCCCTGACAACCACCTGTATACGCTTGTTGTCCCACTACAAGAGGCATATATATGCCCTTTTCTCTTGAACAAGAGCGTATACTACTTCCCCCTTGCTTGTTTGCTTGGCTTAGTGATTGTTGGGTAGGTTTTGAGGATCACTGAGCCTTCTTGGGTCTCTATGGCACCGGTTGAGATTATCTGGGATGACAGGAAACCTTTTTGGAGTTGAATTTTTGGGCGGCATCTTTCTCTTTGTTTTCCATTTTTTATTTGTCCTTGGTAGTTGGGTTGTCTACTTAGCTTCTTGGTATTCTGCTCGAGTGATTGCTTTTATACACAGTAGAATTTATATATCAAGTCTCTTATCGGTCCATGCATTTTCTTTTTAAATATATTGAAAATACAAAAAAATAGGCAGTTTGCATTGGTTGGTATTTTTTCTTTGAAACTTTATCATTAGCTTAGCACATTTAGCGAAATATTGCATTTTATTTCTGAGTTGCAGAATTAAAATTGAAGATTGCACTGTTTTTATTTAGCATATCATTCACTGAAAAGTTAATGTTAGGCTTTGCATTATATCTGTTTTTATTTTTATGCAGAGTCATAACACCATGAGTTTCATTTCCATACCCTTTTGAGTAACCACGGCCAATAAAATTTACGCTTTAAACTAAAATTGATTAGTCACGATTTTATTTTTTAGGTTGCACAAACTAGCTTAGGATTTAGTGCCTTAGAATAGGATTTTGTGAGTAAACTTCTCCAAGGAAATTAAATCAACGTATGTGTCTGAGACAGGGAGTTGATAAATCCATTGTATAATTGGTAATATCAGGAGGCTCCGCTCACATTGGAGTTAAGCACGAGGTCATGCGAAGTTTGTTGAAGGGATAAACCCTGGATACTCACCTAGCGTCAGAGATATTTCTATGGATTTATTCATATTTGGGGATCTTGCTAGTATCCATACCTCTATGAGAGGCGGTACTTTCAAGGTTTCGGGCTTTTCTACCCTACCCATATGGTAATCCAGACTTACAACTATTCGCATGTGCATCGGTTATACAGTGGTTGATTAGTTTCTTGACTTAGGTTTCTCATAGGTTACTTGTAGGGGTTATTATGCTTGTATCCTGAGTCGGATAGGGGTCGGACAACACACAACCTTTATGGAGGATTACCTATCCAGGGGGATCTGACCGACTGGTTGTTAAGCCTACAAGGGCCCTTATAATTGATTTTGTTACCTCCAAACTTTAGCAGGGAGTCTCAGGTCCCTCCTAGACAAGGCATACCTTCTTTAGCGAGGGAGGCCACTCAGCGACTTTATCCCGTTTGCATGCATATTGGTTGTTTGACTTTTTGGTATGCTCTTTGACTATTAGTTGACCATAGGATTTTTTTCTGAGTCTTTGTTATCATGGATAGTGGAGTTTCTTTTGCTCCCTCATTTACTGCTACCCACCCCATGATGCCTACTCATTTCATGGGGATGGACCCTTCCACTTTTTATAATGCTATGAAGAATTATGGCACTCAGTCAATGCCTTGGGTCTCTAATCATTTTTCTCATGGTATGTATTATATGTCTTCGAACTTACCATCCTTTGTCTCTCCTCCTTATGTGAATACAAGTTTTGGGTATGGGGGCATGATGCCTCCTTCTTATCCCTCTCTGTTTGGTGGGAGTCATATCTTTCAAACTCCTCTTACGGTAGGAGGTTGGAATATTCCTTCCTACGAATCCACTATGCGAGAAGTAAGTGCCCAATTAATAAATCATTCTACTTATCACACTCCTTCCACTTATCCTTCTTCCGCTATGTCAGTTCCTACGAACACTTTTCCCATGGTGGACCTTTGTCTGTCCTCCGGTGTTTCATCCGAGGGGAGTTATTTTTATAGTATGGGCAACCCCCCTCACGAATTTCCTTCACCTGGGAGAAACATATATCCTCACATGAGTAACCCTTGTCATGTCACTTTCCCTTCGCAAGTGAATTCCTCAGTGTCGATTCCCTTACAACCCTTTATGAATCAGTATGGAGGAGGATACTATCCTATTGGACAGGGAGAGGGTGTAAACCAGGATCCTTCCTGGCCTGCAATTTCTACAAACCAATATTTCCTTGAACCTTGGTCTAAAATTCCACAATTCACCACCACCACAAGTCCAGTCATTGCGTGTCATACTGGCATTATATCACCAATCGTTGCTAGTCATGTTGGAGATTGGTCGACAACCTTTGCGAGTCATGTTGAAGACCTGCAACCAACCACTGCAAGTCATGTTGGGGGAACAAGTCCAGTCACTACGTGTCATACTGGCGTTATATCACCAACCTTTGCTAGTCATGTTGGAGATTGGTCGACAACCTCTGTGAGTCATGTTGAAGACCTGGAACTAGTCGTTGCAAGTCATGTTGTTAGCATGTCACCAGCCACTGCAAGTCATGCTAGGGTCATTCATATGATTGAGAAGCCTAGACATCTCAGACGTGAGCCTATATTCCTTTGCAGGACTTGTGAAGGAAGTCACCTCACTCGTTTGTGTCCTTTTACTGCTGGGATACCAGAAGCGTGGGGCTCACCTAAGAGCCCTTCGGGTTCTGAGGCATCTATGGTTTCACAACACTACGCTCCTTCTTTGGTTGTTACAATAGTCATGTCGATGCAATCTTTGGTTGACACCCATTTTCCTTTAGGGGTTGATGCATCCTTTGACCTTGTTGTCCCACATCCCGTCCAACTTGTGGTCATGTTGATGCAATCTTCGACCGACACCTCTCCTATGTTTGGGGGTGATGCGTCTCTTGACCTTGTTGTCTCACATCTTATTCAACCAACGATCGCATCGATGCAATATTCAACCGACAACACTCCTATTTTTGGGGGTGATACACCTATTGACCTTGTTGTTTCGCATCCTATTCAACCAATGGTTGAGGAAGTGGTCGTATCGATGCAATATTCGATTGACCCCACTCTTCTCTTGGAGAGTGACAAGTCTAAGGAAGAGGTCATGCCAATGCAATTTTTGGTCGATCTCGATCTTCTGGTTCTTGTTCTACACCTTTTATGCCATGTCCTTGACATTTACATTACTTCACCTTCTAAACAAGAGAGAGTTTTACTCTTCCCTATTTCTCTCCCTCCAAGTCTTGACGAGGTTCCCTTTGATTGGGATGGTTTTGTGGGGTATCCAATGCCTTCGCATATGTCTTTTCCAGGAAGAGACATTATCCTATATATCACGGAGACGATAACCTTTGTTATCACTTTGTCCTCCTTGACTTGGAGAGCTTTGGGTCTTCCAGAGCTTGTGTCGATTCTTCGTAAGATACTGACATTCCACAGAAGATCGGTACAGGAGCCTTGGCCTCCCCCGTGGCTTTCCACCTAGAATCTTCCACACGAGTCTTAGTTAATCTCTTTTCCAACTCGTTACTAAAAATTGAAAAGATCGCCAAGTGATTTGTCCCTTTCACACTCGTTAAAATTGGATTTGAAAGATCATGAGTCTTAGTTAAGCTCTTTTTCGACTCGCTATCAAAAATGGAAAAGATCGCCGAGTGAACTTGTCTTCTTCACACTCGTAAATTGGATTTGAAAAGACGTCTATTTGGCACAAGTTTACCCCTTTTTCACACCAAGTAGACTAAAAGATATAAAAGGGACATTTTTGGGCGTTAAATTGTGATTGCACCTCATGCCCTTGCTTGCAGTATTGATCCTTTAGTCGATTCTCGCTTCGCGTTATAAACCACGGCCCAAGTAGTTTGCATCCTCAACCAAGCAGAGCCTTATCTATATCCTTCGCAATTTGACACCCTATACCTTGGAGGGAACATCACCTCGAGTGTCCATATCCCGCATGCATTTCCTTGCATTGAGCATAGGTACATTCCACTGTTGGAACTAGTTTTGCTTACTTGTGACACTCGTTCCCTCCTCTGTATCATAGCATTCATTTGTTATGAAAAAACAAAAAAAAGACGGGCGGGAAGGGAGTATTATATTATAATTGGCAGCAGTTGTGTTGCCTTTGAACAAAGCACAAAATTATTGAGTCCTTGCGTCATCATAATTTTGGGTTTAGCATGGTCTTAGGAAGCTGATCTCGTTACATAATTTTCTATACCGACTGGTTAATCTTCCAGCCACTATAGAGAAAATTATGGATGCCTCCTGCATGTAATCGTCAAATCATTAAGTCTATGCTACCACGGTCCACTGTATGTCTCATGCTCTTGTTCAAAGGAATTCTATCAACCTGTGTCAGCCACTCCTCAGAAATATTGACTTCGCATGTCGAACATACCCTCAGTTTGTCTCGGAATCACATGATACTTTGGTCTCATGATGCACCCTGGTCCTACTTTCATCATTGGTAGGTCACCTTGAACCCAGCAATCGACATTTCATCATGGGTTGTTGACTGGGTGGTTTCCCTTGTGTTCAATGGCAAGACATCTATTCACACTTTGGGATTCTTTTAGTGTCTTGGATTCCATTAGCCTTATTGGTGGTTTCCTCTCCTTTGCCAGCAGTTTTCATCACTGGCTATTATTCAGGGGGTCTTTTTCATGTACCACTTGCATTTGGCACATGCGAAGGACGCACATGGTCGTTGGTTCGTGAACATGTTCTTCATCAGATATCCACCAAATCATAAAGCTCTTGCTTTTCTCCTCATGCTGACTGATGAGAGATGCCTTAATGCTCTCCTTTCAGTGGGTCTCTTTCCATCGACTTCAGCTCATGTGTTCTAGATACAAGACTTAGAGTTTTATGAGTACCTTGAGGTTTGCAGTCATTAATGGCAGGCTCTCTCGCCATTGACAGATGGGAATACATCAATGTCTCCTGATCAATGGATCTCTCAAATGTTTGACACCAACTCCTTCATTCACATTTGTAGAGATGTACTCGGTGCCTTGATACCTACTTTCATCATTGGTAGGTTGTCTCATATTTGTTAACGGTATACCTCAATGACCGGTAATCAAACGATGTCTCATCGTGTTCGAACTCAACTCATTTATTCACATGATGTAGACTTGCACCATTGGCAAATTGTATTGAATACTTGAAGACATCACTTTGTAGACACAGCTTTCCTAAGTTTTTGTTTCCATTTCGTCGGACTAGTACCTATTTGACTTCAGTGATCATGGGATATTAGATTGTACTCCTTGGTATATAGATATCTTTAGATTGATTTTGAGACTGGTTTCACTGGGCCTTGTTCGTGACTATGATAGTTATTGGCATGTAACCACATTTATATTTGCCTACTCATGGCCATGAACACTTGTTGGTATATTTTCCAGATGGATCTGCATTGTATTCTTGGCAGCCATGTATGCAAAGTCAGTACATAATGCAATGAGCAATTGATTTCATCCAGTTGGTTCTCTACCACTCCACTTCTGGGTTATTTATAATGTATTTCGGCCATCGCAGATAATCCTCTGATCTCACACATTAGGGGGCATATGTTATAGCAAGATTTGCCTCACCATAGATATCTTGCACAGAGGGCCTTTTTCCATTTCCCTATGCATACTTATCAACCCCTTTTTGATAAATCCAGAGCCAAAATTATATATTTTTCCACATATACACTCCCTAACTGCTTTGCAAGATGCGTATACGCTTGATGCTCCACTACAGCTCGCGTATATCGGGATTTGTGAAAGAAAATACAAAATGAGGTCAGGTTTACATGTCATGACAGAAGATCTCTGATCTTTGGCCTTCCATATATTGGAAATGTTCTGACTCAGCCCTTCAGTTGCATTCTGGAGGCTCTAAGAGCACAATTTCGAGCTATGGAAAAGAGAGAGAAAGCATTCATCTTTGAGAGCAAAGTTACTCTAGAGAAATTACTTCATATTGAGTCTCCATCCCTCTGTCCCTCAAGTCTAAACACAGTTTTCATCCCCCAAGCTCTTCCCTTATTGTCAAGAGAATCTCTTTATCTCTTTTCTATGAGCTTGCCTTTGGTGGAGTATTGAAGTGGTGGAGACCCAGTTGGAAGGAACTTGGTTTCTTGGTTTTGAATCGTGCCGACACAGAAGTCTGCAATATTGATACTTCTATTGATCAATTATTAATAGAAATACTCCTTTCCTGTCATGTCGATATCTTGCAAATATATGATTATTATCCATGGGCATGTTTGTAATGTTTATTAATGGATTGTGCTATCAGATGTGCTAACCCATTTTATATACTGTCACTATATATTGCGTCGCTTGTTTGTTGAGAACTTCTTGCAGGTGTAAATCTTTGAGTCAAAGTGCTCAACGGTGGAACGACATCAAATGATTGGATCGAGGTAGGCTCCTTCCTCGTATTTCACATTATTTTATATAGCACATGTTGGAATTGAGTTGATTTCTGCAGTCATACCTGTCTATTGTGGTTTACCCTTGGCCATAGAGAGTTTTTCCCTTGTAACAAACAACTGCAATGTTTGAAAACATTATATATCTTATAACTATGGAGGATAATTTTGAGTTGAAAAAATATATAACCAAAGAAGATATCATCAATGCAATATGGGGATTGGAACCAAACAAGGCTCCTGAACTAGACAACTTCACAATCCATTTTTACCAGGATTGTTGGAAACTTATCAAAATAGACCTCAAAAGAACGTTAAAATATGTTCAAAAGATATGAAAAATGGGAGGTAACACAAACTCAACCTTCATATCCCTCATACCGAAAGAATACAACCCCTCATTTCTTTGTAGATTTTGACCCATCTCACTTTGCAATGCTTCATGCATTATTTTATCCAAAATAATAGCAAACAAGTTGAAGAAACTCCTCCATGAAGTAATTGCATAAAACTAAGGAGGATTCATGCAAGGAAGATAGATTGTGGATAACATCATTCTAGTCCAAGAAGCAATATACACCAATCAATACAACAAGGATAAAGGTGTGATCTTAAAAATAGATATGGAAAATGCATTTCATAGAGTTAGAGATTTATTTGTATTTTATGTTCCCCTCAAGTTTTGTTTCTATACATATTTTATTTAGTGGGTGTCATCTTGCATCTGCTCTTCTTGGATAGCACCATTGGTTAATGGCAGGCCAACATGAGTTTTTTAATGCCGCAGAGGACTCAAACAAGGTTTTCTCTTTTCCTCTTTGTTATATATCATAATGGTTGAGTATATGGGTCAAAAACTGGATGCCAAAAGAAGATTCAATAATTTTCCCAGGATAAACATTGTCAAAGGATTAAAAAAACATAAAGAATTCACAATTTGAAAATGACACCCTTCTTTTGGGAGGAGAATCCATTATAATGGCAAGAATATTCAAAATAATTATAGTCATGTTCTTAGACTCATCAAGAGGTAAAATAAATAACAATAAATTCCAAATCTGTGGGTAGAACACTAGTCAACATACACTTCAAATAATTTCCAGGATTATTATGTTTCCTTGTCAAGAAACGTGGACCTCCTTTAAGTATTTAGGAATGAAAATATGCTTGAAAAACCCAACATCATTATCTTGTCAAAGTATCTTGGGGAAAATCATAATGAAATTCACACAATGGGGAGCACAGTGGCTAAACCTAGATAAAGAAATGGTTCTTCTAAAATCGGTATTATTAGCCTTGTCCATTTTTTAGTGTTCTTCAATGTTAGCCCCAATGGGGCTAATGCAACAAGTACCTTAGGAAATAAGGAAATTCCTTTGACGGGGGGGTAATGTTGAATAAATTAGTGACTTTAATAAATACAAAAGTGGAAAAGTTAAGTGGAATTGGAGTTTATGTAAAAGTGGAGTAAACATGAAAGTGGATTAAAAAAAAAAGGTAAAAGTGAAAGTGAAAGTGGAGTTTACGTAAAAGTGGATTAAACATGAAAATGGATTAAAAAAGGTAAAATTGAAAGTGCACATGGTATTTTCACATGGAATTAAAAACCATGGTGGTATTTTACCCATGGTATGTTAAAAAGTGAGTTAAAAATTAAAAAGGGGGAAAATTAATTATTATTTAATAAAAGTCTTACTTTTCAAATGAACATGACTTTTCATGTAAATATTATGGTAAATTATAAATGGAGAAGAGGGTTATGATAAAAGTGTGTGGGTGGGTGAAAATGTAATATTCTTATGCATATCATTTAAGGAGTGACGATTGAATATCATTCAAGGAGTGATGATTAAAAGCGAGCGTCGAGAAGATGTGGCGAAAGAAAAATGAGTGAGTGATCTAGTGAAAGCAAAAGTAGCGAGCATAATGCAAATATAGTGAAAGAAAAAATACTGAGTGATTTCGAAAAAGCAGAAGAAGCGAGCACAGTAAAAATCTGGAAAAAACAGAAGTAATGAGCATAGATTATATTTGGTGAAGACAAGCAGACCAATGAAGGAAATGCATATGAATAACTTGTAAACTTGTAAGTAGGTCGGTGCCTACAAACAACAGAAGGGATCAGTGTCTCCTATAGGTCAGTGCCTACAAACAGCAGAGGGTATCGGTGTATTCAGTAGGTCGGTGCCTACAAGAAGCAGAGGGGATTGGTGTCTCATGTAGGTCGATGCCTACAAACAATAGAGGGGATCAATGTCTCATGTAGGTCAATTCATAAAAACAACAGAGGGGATTGGTGTCTCTTGTAGGTCAGTGCCTACAAACAACAATGGGGATTGGTGTCTCCAGTGGGTTGGATCCTACAAATTAATAAAAAGCATTTGTTGTGGTTTTCTCCCGAAAGGGTTTCCACATTAAATATTGTGTATTTTTGTTGTTACATGTATTTTATTGCTTCATTGCGGTTTATGAACGTTAAAAAGAAAAATACAACCTTATATTGATTCACCCCCCCTCTTAGTATAAGTGTGTGCTCAACAATTGGTATCAGAGTTGGTTCCTTCATAAACATTCTAACCACTAGAAGGTAGATCTCGGGAGCACACATGGTCAGTCATGAGGATTTATCTACAAACTAGTCTCCATTGTTTAACGAAAAAAACTATGCCTTCTAGAGTATAAGGATGTGAACATATCTAATAGCCCTTGGTTTTGATATTTGGTAATCGTTCGTGACTGGTTATGCATCCCAAAAAACGCCATCAAAATATACAGCCGGGAAAAAGTCTAGTGAAAATGATGCAAAAGCCATGAATGCCATCGTGTGCAGACTGTCAGAATCAGAGTTTGTCAGAGTAATGCATTGCAAATCATCAAAATAAATTTGGGACAATATTAAAAACATCCATGAAGGTGATGAAAAGGTCAATAAGGCTAAGCTCCAAACTCATATAAGACAGTTCAAGAGTCTGAAGATGAAAGAAGAAGAAAATGTTGCATCCTATATCCTCTGTGTGGATGAAATTGTCAACACCATCAAAGGACTTGGTGAAACCGTTACAGAACCAATGATTGTGCAAAAGGTGTTGAGGTCACTCCCCTTAATATTCGATGCCAAAGTTTTCTCCATTGAGTAAAATAAAGGATCTTGATCAATTAACAAAGGATGAATTGCATGGGATCTTCACTGCATAAGAAATGAGGACTGAAAAGGAAAATCCATCAAAAAAGGGAAGCATCTTTCAAAGCATCAAAGAATATGAAGAACAAAGAGCATAAATCAAGTGATTGTTCCAATTGTGAATTGAATGCAGAGGAAGCAAATTTTCTGAGAAAACTCAAAAATCAATATGGAAAATACAAAGGTAAGTTTCCCTTTAAATGCTTTAACTGTGGAAAAGTAGGACATTTTGTTGCAAAGTGTCCATATGCAAAAAATTAAAATAGTGATAATGAAGAAGACTATAACATAAAGAGAAAACATCATCATCGCAAATAAGACACAAATGGGACAAGCATGAAAAGAATAAGAAAAAGAGCCTCAACTCAAAATGGGTCAGGGACTCGTCTGAAGAAAGTAGTGAAAGTAGTTCTGATAGTGATAGAGAAGAAACTTTTTTTATGGAAATCAAAAAAAATATTGATGAAGACAAAGGGAAAGAAATGATGGACTCATAAGAAGAGGAAAATGCTGAAACAAATGGAGAAGTGGATCTTGAAGAAGAGCTCATATGTGCCTTAAGAGAAATAAGGAAGCTAAGGAAAAACAATTTGAAACAAAAAGAGAAACTACATAAATATGAAAAAGAGGATCGTGATTCAAAAAAAAAATGTCACAAATGCTTGAAGAATCAGAAAATATTATCCTAGGCCTAAAATTTCAATTAGAATAGGAAAGAAGGATGGAAGAAGTAGTGAGAATCCAGCCGAAGAAAAAGGAATAAAATTGCAAAGAGCTAGAATCTAAAATTGTTTCCTTAAGAAA
Organism: Picea sitchensis; assembly: GCA_010110895.2. NCBI lineage: Eukaryota > Viridiplantae > Streptophyta > Pinopsida > Pinales > Pinaceae > Picea > Picea sitchensis. The sequence continues at coordinate 43,160 of SNQJ01S0099596.1, forward strand.
TGAACTGGAGAAAACAACTATTCAGTTGAATAGAAGCTTGAAGTTTGAAAAAAGTACTGAAATCTTAGATGATATCATCAATTGTCAAAGGTCTCCATTCATTAAGACTGGTCTTGGATATGATGATGTTGTTGTTTCCTCCCTACCTACACCTATCCTTGATACAACCATGGAAGTTATATTTGTTGCAGGAGGAGTTCATAATAGTTTTCTAGAAGAACAACCTACTATTGATTGTGTCAAACAAATTGATGAGATACATGCTCCTCATATGCAAACAATTGAGCATGTTGTTACAAATGAAATTGTAGTTGATATGTCGGGTTGTTCTACTCCCGTAATTGAACCTAACCCTAATCCTACTTCCTTTGATCAACCAGAAAAAAAATGTGTTCCCTATCATCATCCTCACCATAAAAATCAAAGGAATGGAAATCATGCTTTCAGATCATTGTAGAAGAGACGTGGAAGTCAAAATTTTCGACTAGTGTCGACTACCAGAATAGGTTGTGGTTGGATTGATGGATGGTCATGGAATCATTGTGTATCATCGATTGTACAATCGTGTGACACTTCTCTTACTTACTGATTATTTCCTTGGAAGTGGTCAACTGGGAATCGACCTAACATGATAGTCAACTAGAGTTTCGACTGGGTTGTCTATCAATTGGAAGTTTTGACAAGAAATATTATTGCTACTTATTGATCCCTTAGAGGGGGAATACTTGAATTTATTGATATGTGAACCCAACTGATGTATTCTTGTTGACTCGACCATTTCATGTTGAATCGACTTGGATTTGTTGAGACCAAACCAACCATGTTTGACTATTGTTGGAGATGTACTACTTCTTATATTAGATACAGAGACTGCTGGGATTAATAGAGACAAATTATCTTGTGTTGGTGACAGTGTTCAGACTTCTTCAGGAGTGTTGTTGTATCATGTTCGAGCAGTTTTTACCATTGAGGTAGGTAGTTTTGATGACAAAAAAACTACAAGTGGAGGATATTATATTCTGGGCAGCATGCATATAATTTTCATTCAGTATTCTGAAAATTCCTTCTTCAAACCTTGAAGGATTTTCTAATAGCTAGGAATAAAAATTGATGACAACTCTACACATTTTTTCTAGTGAAACCGTAGAAGCCTTTGTGAGAAGTGTATGGAACTTTGGGATTTGGTATGGTTTGAGGTTTCTATTATGAAAAATAAAATAGAAGTCCACATAGATGTTCTATACATTGTGACCATCATTGACCATGTTCAAAAAAGTGTTTTTGAAGGATAATTGGATGGTGGTTTGATGACATTCAAGAACTACCAAACCAACAACATACCTGTGATAGTGGAAGATTCCTTAGAAGCTATGAAGGAACATAGCAGCTTAAATATTCAAAGCACATGGAGATGTGATAAGATATAGATGGAAATGTTTTTGAACAACAACATACCATTCATTTTTTAGCAGTATATTGTGAGAAAATGTTGAAGGCATCCAATATTGTCAGTTGTGAATAGCTAATAGTATTATGATAGTGAAACGTTTATCAAGTCTTTGGAATATTTTTAATAAGTAGCAAAAGGAACAATTCATGAGAGTGACAGTAAAACAGAGAAGACTCATCAATTACATCAAGAAAATATAGTACATTCATAGGGGGATCTACTTTAGAAAACTACAAGAGAAAGCACATACTAAGGGGAAGCAGCACAACAAAAGGGACTATGAAGAAAAATGCGAAGCATATTCCCATAAAGTACCACTTCCTAAGAGAACATGTAGCCGAAGTAAGTGTCAAGATAGAATACATTTCCACCAAGGAACAAGTTGTAGATATGTTTACCAAACCCCTTCCCATAGAAACATTTGAATATATCAGACATAAGTTGGGAGTGATATCCCTCTCATCAAGGGGAGAATACATTTTCCATT
>SNQJ01S0099597.1:7373-38371 GCA_010110895.2 Picea sitchensis
TATGGTCAGCCCCAGCCAAACAAAGCCTTTCGGACTTGAGTCGTTTGAGTAAAGTAAAGAGGCTATGGATTCCATCATCCCATCGATGGCCGTCACCCGAATGCAATCCCGCTTATTCTCGACCAATTTGGAGAAGATCTGTGCTGCCGCTTTTCGAATCTCCTTCTCATGATGGTTCCTGAAATTCAGCATGTCGATAAGCCTCTCCACCACATCTCTCCTGGTGCCGATTGCCACCAAAGTTTTTTCCTCAAACTGCTCTTTCCTTGCAAGCTCGGACAGTACTCGAGCACCAGCGAGCTGTCCATCGGCACTGCTGGACAGCAGCAATTCCACGCTTTGAGACACAAATTCCATCTTCAAACCGTCGAAAACGCTACCATTGATGCAGCGCAAATATGTATCATAGAGAAAACGTTGGACGGTTTCGAGCTCAGGCTGGTCGAAGTGATATTCATCGTTTACCTTCGTCAGCAATCCCCTTACATTGATCTTCCACTGCCAGTAGGCCTTCTCGACCAGAAACAGAAACGATTCGGAAAAAGACAGGCTATAGAAAATCATGGGAGACGGTTTCAGATTCCTTTTATCGCGACCTGAATCTACGCTGTAGTGCTGCTTTACTAACCGATAGAGAGACAAGGCAACGCATATAAAAGCAGACAGCAATTGAAGGCAGAAGAGCAACCTGATCATTGACATTGCCCAAGTTCTTTTCTGTAAATAATCATGATCGACCCCAGAATTTTCTTCGTTTGAGGTCCAGCATCCGAAGAATTTTCTGAATCGGTGACTTAACCTTTTAGCTTCGCCGCTGAGAGTTGCCATGGATGTTAGCATTGTCTCACGGTGCCACACGACCTCTTGGCTTCGGCTGAGCATGCGAGCACCTTCTGTCAACAATATTATGGTGACGAACCAGAAGTCCACCGCTTTTAAAGTTTCCGCGAAGCCTCCGAGGAGGACGACGGTGGCCCAGATGAAGGCCAACTTTCCAAGCCCGCTTGCTACTTTCTCCAGAATGGCAAGCTTAAGGACAAACAAAGTTATTTTTGTCTCGGGAAGTGCCGGATGCGGTCCCGCTGGAGAAACCGATATACGATGACCATCATCCGGGACACTCGGTGATTCTGTCTGGTCATTCATTTCTCTAACAGATACAATATCTCTAACCTGTTGATCGCATTTCAGCAAGACCGCCTGTCTGACTCTTCATTACGCCGAAAGGCTTGATGATGGGCACATTTAATAGGTTTTTAGTTTTTAATACATTTTTTATGGACGAGATTAAATATGCCTAGAATATTTAACCAACAGTTAAATATTGTTTTTTTGTTTTTAGGAAATAAGGCTACGAAGAAAACAGTTTAATCACACCACTGATGGCGAACACAAGCACGCAGTCCAGGCAACAGGAAACTATGACTCTACGCACTAGCACAAGGGAAACTAGGCAAAACATGCGTAGAACAACAAGGAGGAACGTCTACCCCCCTACTCAAACAAGACACACCTACAAGCAAAGGGACAGCATCCCCCTTCCGACACAATGGCCTTGACGAACAAGACTAGAACCTCAAGGCGTGTGAACCAAACGCACGAAGGTGTTCCACCCATGTGCCAAAAGAAACTTACAACACTCGACAACACTCACACAGAACGCACCAACTCACGCCAAGTTCTCGTTCGCCGCTATCCAATAGGGCGCGCCATGATCCCCTAATCAGGAATCGTGTCATCCCCAGGTGATAGACGTGTCAATAACCTTCGCACAACACATCTTATCTGGACCGAGGACTCTAGATAAATCCGACGTGCTAGGAGCCAAATACCGATAAGAAAACCACACCCATACCCCAACAACAGGTCGACGAGACACCAGAGGATGACAACAAGGGAAGACACAAGCCAAAACACGACTTTGTTAACAACCCAACCCTTTTTTTCAAGTCTAAATTGGTCAATACTTACGATCTAAATTAGCGTTAAATACAGATCTAATTTAACCAGTCTAAAATACAAATAATCAGTGATTTACATACCTAACTTAACATGATATACAAATCTAATTTAGAGAGTCGAATTTACCAAATTAAACAATAACTATATATTGAATTAACTTAATCATATATCTAAACTAGCAAGTCTAAATGAATACTAGTCAATAATGTCGAAGGCTAAATAGACCTTAAGCGTAATCTAAATAGCAAGTCTAAATGACAAATTAGACAACAATTACAATTCAATCTACCATTAATACAATATATTCTTAGAAATACCAATATAAATAAAAATAAACATTCTCATTATCATGCATAATGATTATGATTAAAGTGTTATTAACGAATTATCTTCCAAAAAGCTATCTAGCCATAAAAACAATGTTAAGGTTGTAACGACTGCCATTGACTAAACTGGTGGTCTGAGAATGCTATCTTCTAGCTAATAAAAGGGGGGTTGTCATAATTAATGTTTCACTTTCCAAGGATGTTATCAGCAGGTGAGAGTTAATTACCATTTAACTCAAAAAATACATAATCATTATTAATGTTTCACTGTCAAAAGTTAAAACACAGGTAATGTATAGATGACAATGCATTCAACGCAGACCATTAATACATGAAAATGCACTCTTAGAGAGGGTAACCACGCAGACCCAAGGTAATTCAATAACGAAGTGCAAACCAAGGGCAAATGCCAGGCACACAGGCAACGAGAGTTGTCTTAAAAGGAAAAAACTTTAGAGCAGTAAATACATGCAATGAAATGCCTTCAAGTAAAAACACAAAGAAATAAGTTCAAGCAAGGAAAACCCCTTCAGAAATCGTAGGGAAATAATGAATGCAAGTGCATTCCTAAGGAGGGTAATCTTGTCAGGTAAGAAGAAAAACTCGCAGTCATGACAAGTGGCAATTCGCCAGGTAACCATTTATTAACAAGTGGCAATTCGCCAGGTAACAATTTATGACCCAATTCATGCTATTAACTTCCAGGAAACACTATCGCTGGAAAAATGCTTATTTAACTCCAACCCCAATCTATTAACACACCCAGGGAGAAAACCTTGCAGTCAATACATAACACACATAGTCAGAGTCATTGGGTGAATTGTCGACAATCAAAATAATAAAAACATAGACAGGGATAATTAAAACATTTTTCCATTTGTCGGGATACCAAATATAAACGCAGGCAGGGATAATTAAAACGTTTTTCCATTGTCAAGATACCAAATATAAACGCAGACAAGGATAATTAAAATGTTTTTCCATTGCTAGGATACCAAATATAAACGCAGACAGGAATAACTAAAAATGTTTTTCCATTTCCAGGATACCAAATATAAACACACACATGAATAACTAAAAAAGTTTTTCCATTTGTCAGGATACCAAATAAAAAAAACGCAGATAGGGATAATTAAAACGTTTTTCCATTGCTAGGATACCAAATATAAACGTAGACAGGAATAACTAAAAACATTTTTCCATTTGCCGGATACCAAATAAAAAAAATGCAAACTAAAATCATTCTCAAATAAATCAAAGTGCAGAAGTAAAACATAGGGAACAAATATGAATAAGGCATAGGGTAATCGTTCACCAGAAGCGCAATGACCATAGTCAACAAGAACAATCAACTAGGGTAGACAACTCGCAGAAACATCCTTTGCTCATCATCCTTGCACAGAAAGGCAGGGCATTAGGATCTATAGGTCTATTAACATCGAAATGACGACCGTCGATCTGGCTCCTAGATGACTACCCAAGCGAGGACTGATGAGCTAAGGACAAGGGTGAATTACGAAGCGAAAACTCAACATAAATCAATAAAACCATAGGATGGTCACAAAATGCAGTGAATCGAAAGCCAAGGAAATCAATCAACAACGAGCTTAAGGCTATGGGGGAAATTCAGTCATCAATTAAAATGTCAATTCAATCATTTTCTTTACCCACCTAAACATACATAACTAAAAGTGTAAAGTATACTAATAATCTACCATGCAGAAATAAATGAAGCATATCGTAACCCAAATCACCCTCTCTGAGTTGTTTTCCTGCGACCTCTGTGCTGCTTCCTCTTGCCGACCAATGAGACTTCACTGGTACCTCCCAGCCAACGCTAGGGGTACTCCTCTTCCCCCTTATCCCCCCCAAACCGCAAAGGGGCCATGCACACTAAACCAGAGAATCAACTAGCTTCCATCTCGCCTCGCAAGGCCGAGCTACCACTCCTCACCGAGTTGGGTATCCCAACTCCCACAAGCTAAGTAATTCAAGTCTAAAATTTTGCAGTGTAACGTTACACATAACAAAAGAGATCCATCATCCTCCTCCTCCCTCCTTTATATAGATTTTCTAAGTCATTTACTTCAAAAAATCTCATTTAATTCATTGTTCAATAATTTAATTCATAATAATTCTCCCCGTACAAGTGTCACCCATCCCTTTCATTGCACCATAAATTAATTTCATTAATTAATTAATTACTCCTATTTCCCTCACCCACCTAAGATCACTCCTAGAATCGCTCCTAGGTGTCCTCATATTCCCTTAAAAGTTTTAATGACTTTCCCCCTTACTAATTTACTAGTTGAGTTTAATTTAGAAAGTTATTAAATGCTAGATACCTTACTAAGTTAAACTTTCTGGTTTTTCCTTATGTTTCCCCTTTCTTTTTATGTTTCCTTCTTTTTCCTAGTTTCCTAATTCTTTTAAATTTCCTTCTTTCCCTTTTCCTTTAAAACTCAAATTTGCAGGTGTAGAAAATTAACTTTTTCTTTTTTTCCTTTTTAATTAATAAATTTTAATTAGCATAACAATTATTTCCCCTTTTCCCCTTTTTATATTTTATCCACAAAAACATTTTTATAAATTAAATGAATTACTTACCCCCTTCTCGTCACAAGATTAAGGATGATTATCATTATTATTTATTTATTTTTATTTTTATTTTTATGTAAATAGATATTTTTAATCCAAGTATCACTTAGACCTAGACTTTATTTTCCTGGGTTGGGCGACATTTTATTAGGAAAATTGTTTTGAATCTTTCTTATCACGTTATTCGTCCTAAGGCCATATAGGTTTATCTATTTATTAATTAACAACGTGACGTTCCCTTCAGAACGCACTAGGTGCACCAAGGGTGCCACTCGCCTCACACTGTTTCCCTTGCGCGACGTGCTCTTTAGAACGCACTACATGCTCCAAGGGTGACACTCACCTCTTTCCGTTTTTTCTGGCATGATGTGCCCTTCAGGATGCACTCCGTACTCCAAGGGTTCCACTCGCCTCTTGACTGACTTGGTAGACATCAAAAACCCCTGGAATCAATGCCCCGTCAGGTGATCTTGTGGGATACTAAGGGCCTCTAAGGAATAAGGCCCCTGCCTTATTGCGCACCCCTTAGAATCATCGTGAGCGACTGTCACAGTTGGCCTTCATGGCATCATGGGTCTTCTCGAACTAGGTAATCGTTAACCTACAGTTTGAGCCACGATGAAAGTGCTAGTAGGTTGTGGCAGGACTGTTGTCCACACCTCTCCCTTAATGTCTGTGTTTATCATGCATGGCCCCTCTACTCCACATGTGAGTCTCGTCGGCAAGCTATCGTCAGCCTACATCATCAACGAATCATGTCAGAAATATATCAATAATCATATCATCTAATCAGATGCACAAATGTCATATATACAGTAATCAAACCCCAATAGTCCACTCCCTGACTCAATCTGGAGTCCAAGGGGTTCCATCGATGCCTATGCATCCTCGAGGTCCAAAATTCTGCACACTCAAGAAAATCGATTCAATAGCACCTATCTATGTCAATGCAGCCAAATAAGATGTCATCAATTCATAACACCTCATAATCATAAATCAAATGCCCAAAAGTATAATAATTCGGATCACTTGCGAGTAAGTGTCCTCAAAGAATATGTTTGCTCAGTGTGCACAAGAGAGAGATGTTACATACGCCCCCTCTAGGTCTAAACTTAGTCCCGAATTTTCACAGTATATAAGGGCCAAAATAATGTGTACCATAGTATCATAAGTCTATCTATGAAACAAAAATGGAAACTGTTGGCACATATCATATCCGTCCTCCCAGGTCGCCGAGTGTGAACTATAGTTGTCCCACTGAACCTTGACCTGATCTACTTTTCGACGCCGTAGTTGTCGAATGCAATGATCCAAGATGTGTATAGGCTCAGCCATGAGCACCCCCTCGTTCGATACCTACAAGGAACTCATGTCAATAACATGTGTAGGATCACTAATATAATGTCTCAAAATAGATACTTGAAAAACATCGTGCATACACATCAAAGAATCAGGCAAGGCTAGTCGATAGGCCACGGGCCCCTTCCTCTCCACAATCTCGAAAGGTCCCACGAACCTAGGAGAGAGTTTATCTCCCTTTCCAAACTTGATCAAACTCTTATGCGGTTTTACCCACAAGAAGCCTCGATCTCCAACTTCGTAACTACAGTCGACACGATGCGCATCGACATAACTCTTCTGTCGATCATGCACTTATTTAATCCTTTGTATTATTGTTTTCATTTTCTCTTCCATTTCTTGGATTGCTTCTGGTCCCACCAGGACCCTATCCTCAATTCGATCCCAACTCAAAGGTATCCAACATAGTCGCCCATACAAGAACTCGAAAGGCACCATCTTAATGTTTCTTTGGTAACTGTTGTTATAAGAGAATTCTACCAGTGGCAAGAATTTTTCCCAACACTTTTGTTGGTCCATCACGTACATGTACAACATGTCTTCCAAGGTCTGGTTCATTCGTTCGGTCTGCCCTTCAGTTTCCGGGTGAAATGCAATACTAAATTTAAGTTGGGCTCCCAAGGCCTCTTGGAAACTAGTCTAAAATCATCCAGTAAACGCCGATCCCCGATTCAATATAATCCTCTTAGGATTACCATGCAACCTCACAATCTCACTGATGAAAACTCTAGCTATTTCAGGTGCCTGATACGTCGTACGCACAAGAATAAAATGAGCACTCTTCGTCATAGTGTCTACTACTACGGAAATCGAGTCTTGTCTCCTGGTCGTCAGTGGTAATCCAACAATAAAATCCATCGAAATAACCTCCCATTTCAAATCCGTAATAGCGTGTGGCTGTAGTAATCCTGCTGGATGTCTATGTTCAGCCTTTACCTGCTGACATTCTAGACATCTGGCCACATAGTTGACTATGTTTGCCTTCATTCCTTTCGAGAAGAATAAGGGTTTAAGGTTCGCCCTCATCTCCGTGACTCCTGGGTGAGCCATGTATACTACTCTATGAGCCTCGTTTAGGACCAAGCTCCTCAACTCGTCGTTCAGTGGTATGTAAATCCGATTTTTAAACCTCAATAATCCATCATCGTGAAATGTAAATCCTTCAAATCTTGGTACCATCATTGTGTTTTGTCCGATAAAATCCTCGACCTCTTTGTGCCAGTCATCGTCACATTGTAAGGTTAGAATCTTTTCACGTAGATTTGTCTGAAGAGGCAACACCGAAAATATGTGTGGTCTACGACTCAATGCATCTGCCACTCGAGTCACTGTTCCTTTTATGTAAGAAATCTTGAAATCGTACTCGCTAAGCAATTTCTACCAACGTCGTTGTCGCGCGTTCAGGTCGTTTTGCGTAAAGATGTGTTGTAGTCCACAGTGGTTTGTCTTTAGTTCAAATTTTCGTCCAACTAGGTAGTGTCTCCAAACCTTCAAGGCATAAACAATGCTTAACAACTCCAAATCTTACATCGCATAATTCTCCTCATGCCTTCTTAGTTTCCTCGATATGTAAGCGATCACTCAACCATATTGCATCAAGACTCTGCCTAAGCCTTCCTTGGATGTGTCACTACATACAAAGAAGTCTGTTTCCATGTCAGGGACCTTTAGTATCGGTGTCATTGTCAACAACTCTTTGAGCCTCCAAAAAACTTCTATGCATTTATCAGTCCAAACAAACTTCTTGTTCTTCTTCTGCAACTCCATGATTGGATTTGCTATCTTCAAAAATCCCTCGACGAACCGTCAATAGTATCCTGCTAAACCCATGAAGTTGCGCACTTCCAGGACATTCGTCGGTGCAGGCCATTCCATAATAGCCTCAACCTTTGTTGGATCCACGACGATACCTTCATCGGAGATGACATGCCCTAAGTAGTGAATCTTTGATTGATAAAATGAGCATTTGGACAACTTCCCATACAATTTGTGCTCTCGCAGACACTATAGTACCAAGTGAAAGTGCTCGTCATGCTCCTTCGTTGTCCAAGAGTAAATCAAAATATTACCAATGAATACTTGGATAAACTTGTCTAAGTACTCATAGAACACCTCGTTCATCAAACTCATAAATACCCCTGGGGCGTTTGTCAGTCCAAACGGAAAAAAAGTAAACTCGTAATGACCAAACCTCGTCTTAAAGGCGGTCTTAGGGATGTCATCCTCCTTGATCCATAACTGGTGATACCCTGATTGCAAATTGATCTTTGAGAACATCGTCGCACCCTTCATCTGATCAAACAAAGCATATATCCTCGACAACGAATATTGATTCTTGATCGTTGCCTTGTTCAATTGACGGTAGTCAATGAAGAGCCTCTATGACCCATCATTGTTTCGTATGACAATAACAGGCGCACCCCATGGTGACACACTTGGACATATAAGTTCCAGGTCCAACAACTCCTTCAGTTTAATTCTCAACTCTTGTAACTATGGGGTCGACATTCGATAAAGTGTTCTTGCTATCGGTTCAGTCCTTGGTTTCAGGTCTATGGTAAACTCCAATTCTCTCTCTGATGACATTCCAGGTAACTCCTCCAGAAAGACGTCTACAAACTCTCTCACCACATGAAGGTGTTCTAGACCTTTCGTTACTCCCTTATCGTTTAATGCAAGGATCACATAAAGCTTACACCCCTTGCGCATGCTCTTTCATAGCTGCAAGGAAGAGATGAACCTTAGGGAAAATCCCTAGTTCCGACCTACAATCATGCGCCTCTGTCCCTCATCATCAGCCAAGCTCAACCATTTTTTCTTACAGTTGAGTATTGCCTCACGCAATTCCAACCAGTCCATACCAATCACGACGTCAGAAGATCCTAAGATCGTGACGTACAAGTTGGCCCTGGTGACAAACTCTCCCAGGTTGAGGGTACATCCCATAAACTTTCCTCCAACCTTCTATTTGTCTCTAGAAGCCTTCTCTACGAAGCTAATCTCATCATGTTTGACTTCCTTTACCTTAATCCTTTTTAGCACTGCACCAAAAATGAAACTCTCGGTAGCACCAGGATGTATCAAAATACTAAGGGTCTGGTCAACAACGGTACCTGACATCTCGACCACAGTCGATTGGTGCTCTGCTTGGCGGTTATTCACCGCTGCGTGAATCCAATGGGCCTTGCCAAAATATCCCACGGTAGTGGGTCCACTAATCCAGATGCTCTAGTCCTTTCCACTAGGCAGTCGCGCTGGTAGTGTGGCTCCCCACACGTCCAACACACCTTCTTTGGTCCAGTACTCCTGGTACCCGAAGTAGAAGATGATGAACCACTAGCTTGGAATCCTGGTCTGTTCTGCTGAACAAGCCTAAACTGTTGCTACTACAGTCGATGTTGTTGCTCATGCTGTGGTTCTCGATAAGGTTCCTGTTGTTGAGGCTTCGTTCGTCGAGGTGTAGTGAAAGTGGATCCCCTCTAGAAGCCATGATATCCTAGCATATTTCTAGCTAGTGTTTGATGTTGTTGTGCACCAGATGACACCTGCCCTGCTGGTCTCACTGGAGTCCTGCTCTAACCCCCCTAATAAGCTCCTCCTCAGCTATGAGGGCTTTCTGGATGACATCATGGAAGGTTTGAGGCATCAGAATCCTAACCCTTCCAGGTAATCTGCCACTAAGGCCGAACACGAACCTATTGACCTTAAGTTTCTCTGTATTAAGATGCAGATCATACAGAAGCAACTCCATAAAATGGGCCTTGTGCTCGGGCACCATTCGGTCGCCCTGTCGTAAGGAATTGAACTCGTTGAGTTGAAGATCAATGAATTCTTCTAATAGGTACCTCTCTCGTAACCGTTCCTCGAACAGTTCCCATGACACGTCTTCGACAACCATGTTCAGTTCTGGCAACAACATCTTCCACCATAGAAGAGTGCTTCCGTTCAGTTGAAAGACCGCCATGCGAACCTTCATGTTGGAGGTATAGTCGCGAAGTGAAAAGAACATCGCCATATTATCCAACCATGCCTTGGCGGCTGCGCTATCCAGGGCACCAAAGAACTCGGGAAATTTGACCTTCTCGAGTTCACGGTGAATGCTACCAGTACCGACTGGAGCATGCGATGGACCCTCAGGGGGTGTCGACGCTCTCGCCTCATCTCTGTCCAAATGGATTATCAGTGCATCAGACATGTGCTGAAAAATACCTCATCAACTCAACCATGTCACCCACCATTATCTACTCATGCCCGACAACTTGTTCGTCTCATGGGGGTTGAACTCCTCAGGCATGGATGTTGTTGGAGGCATCACGGATCCTCCTCTAGAACCCCGTCCTCTGCCTCTGCGATGTCCTCTAATCATGATTACTTGCATGAATACAAGTTAACTTAATTTGCAACATTATAATCAAAAATCATATCAACAAAAGCCGTAGTGATCCCAAGTCGCGGGTTGAACCCACTCTGATACCATATGTAATGACCCCATCATTATGAGCACAAGCGAAGCATAAGTGAAATTTTTTTGTTTTTTGTTTTTAGTCAATAAGGCGATGACGACAACAGTTTAACCACAACACTGATGATGAATGCAAGCACGTAGTCGAGGCAACAACCAACTATGACTCCATGCACTAGCACAAGGGAAACTGGGTGAAACATGCATATAACAACAAGGAGGAACGACTACCCACCCGACACAAAAAATACACACCTACAAGCTAAAGGAAAAAATCTCCCTCTCAACACAACAACCTTAAAGAACAAGACTAGAACCTCAAGGCATGCGAACCGAACGCACGAAGGCATTCCACCCATGCAACAAAAGCAACTTACAACGCTTAACAACACTCACATAGAACGCACTAACTTCGGCCAAGTTCTCGTTTGTTGCTATCCAATAGGGCGCACCATAATCCCCTCATCAGGAATCATGCTTCCCCCAGGTGATAGACATGTCAATAACCTTGGCACAACACATCCTATCTGGACCGAGGATTATAGATAAATCTGACACGTTAGGAGCCGAATACCGATATGAAAACTACACCCATACCCCAACAACAGGTCGACGAGATGCCGAAGGATGACAACAAGGGAAGGCACAAGCCAAAACACGATTTCGTCAACAACCCAACCCTTTTTTTTCAAGTCTAAACTGGTCAATACTTACGATCTAAATTAGCGTTAAATACAGATCTAATTTAACCAGTCTAAAATACAAATAGTCAGTGATTTACAAACCTAACTTAACATGATATACAAATCTAATTTAGAGAGTCGAATTTACCAAATTAAACAATAACTATATATCGAATTAACTTAATCATATATCTAAATTAGCAAGTCTAAATTACTACTAGTCAATAATGTGCAAGGCTAAATAGACCTTCAGCGCAATCTAAATCACAAGTCTAAATGACAAATTAGACAACAATTACAATTCAATCCACCATTAATACAATCTATTCTTAGCAATACCAATATAAATAAAAGTAAACATTCTCGTTATCATGCATAATTCTTATGATTAAAGTGCTATTAACGAATTATCTTCCGAAAAGCTATCTAGCCATAAAAAAAGTATTAAGGTTGTAACGACTGCCATTGACTAAACCGGTGGTCTGAGAATGCTATCTTCTAGCCAATAAAAGGGGGGATGTCATAATCAATGTTTCACTTTCCAAGGATGCTATTAGCAGGTGAGAGTCAATTACCATTTAACTCATAAAATACATAATCATTATTAATGTTTCACTGTCAAAAGTTAAAACGTAGGTAATGTATAGATGACAACGCATTCAATGCATGCCATTAATACATGAAAACTCACTCTTAGAGAGGGTAACCATGCAGACCCAAGTTAAGTCAGTAACAAAGCGCATACCAAGGGAAAATGCCAGGCAAACAGGCAACGAGAGTTGTCTTAAAAGGAAAAAACTTCAGAGCAGTAAAAACATGCAATGAAACGCCTTCAAGTAAAAACGCAAAGCAATAAGTTCAGGAAAGGAAAACCCCTTTAGAAATCGCAAGAAAATAATGAATGCAAGCGCATTCCTAAGGAGGTTAACCTCGTCAAGTAAGAAGTAAAACTCGCAGTCATGACAAGTGGCAATTTTCCAGGTAACAATTTATTAACAAGTGGCAATTCGTCAGGTAACAATTTATGACCCAATTAATGCTAATAACTTCCAAGAAACACTATCGTTGCAAAAATGCTTATTTAACTCCAACCCCAAGCTATTAACACACCCATAGAGCAAACCTTGGAGTCAATGTGTAACACATGCAATCAAAGTCGTTGGGCGAATTGTCGGCAATGAAAATAATAAAAACACAAACAGGGATAATTAAATTGTTTTTCCATTTGTCGGAATACCAAATATAAATGCAATCAGGGATAATTAAAACGTTTTTCCATTGCCAGGATACCAAATATAAACATAGACAGGGATAATTAAAACACTTTTCCATTGCTAGGATACGAGATATAAATGCAAACAAGAATAACTAAAAACGTTTTTCCATTTCTAGGATACCAAATATAAACACAGACAGGAATAACTAAAAATGTTTCTCGATTTGTCGGGATACCAAATAAAAAAACGCAGACAGGGATAGTTAAAACGTGTTTCCATTGCAGGATACCAAATATAAACACAGACAAGAATCACTAAAAACGTTTTTGCATTTGTTGGGATACCAAATAAAAAAAAACACAGACTAAAATCATTCTCAAATAAATTAAAGTGCAGAAGTAAAACGCAGGAACGAAGATGAACAAGGCATAGGGTAATCGTTCGCCAGAAGCACAATGACCATAGTCAACAAGAACAATCAACAGGGGTAGACGACTGGATGAAACATCCTTCACTCATCATCCTCGCATAGAAAGGCAGGGCATTAGGATATATAAGTCTATTAACATCGAAGTGATGACCGTCGATCCGTCTCCTCGCCAACTTCCCAGGAAAGGACTGATGATCTAGGGATGAGGGTGAATTATGAAGCGCAAAATCAACATAAATCAATAAAACCATAGGACGGTCACAACATGTATGGAATCAAAAGCCAAGGAAATAAATCAACAACGAGCTTAAGGCTATGGGGGGAATTCAATGATCAATTAAAATGCTAACTCAATCATTTTCTTTACCCACTTAAACATACAGAACTAAAAGCGTAAAGTATACTAATAATATACCATGCAGAAATAAAGGAAGCATACCGTAGCCCAAGTCGCCCGCTTTGAGTTTTTGTCCCACGTGCTCCATGTTGCTCTCGCTTGCCGACCGATGAGACTTCACCGGTACCTCCCAGCCAATGCTAGGGGTACTCTTCTTCCCCCTTAGCCCCCTGAGCCACAAAGGAGCCACGCATACTAAACCAAAGAATCAGCTAGCTCCCAACTCGCCTCGCAAGGTCGAACTACCACTCCTCACCGAGATGGGTATCTCAACTCCCACAAGCTAAGTCATTCAAGTCTAAAATTCTACAGTGTAACGTTATACATAACATAAGAGATCCATCTTCCTCCTCCTCCCTCATTTATATATATTTTCTAAGTCCTTTACTTCCCAAAATCCCATTTAATTCATTGTTCAATAATTTAATTCATAACAATCCTGCCTGTGTCACCCATCCCCTTCATTGCACGATAAATTAATTTCATTAATTAATTAATTACTCCTATTTCCCTCACCCACCTAAAAACACTCCTAGAATCGCTGCTAGGTGTCCCCATATTCCCTTACAAGTTTTAATGAATTCCCCCCTTACTAATTTACTAGTTGAGTTTAATTTAGAAAGTTCTTAAATTCTAGATACCTTACTAAGTTAGACTTTTTTCTTTTTCCTTATGTTTCCCCTTTCTTTTTATGTTTCCCGTTTTTTCCTAGTTTCCTAATTCTTTTAAATTTTCCTCTTTCCCTTTTCCTTTAAAACTCAAATTGGCAGGTGTATCAAATTAACTTTTTCCCTTTTTCCTTTTTAATTAATAAATTTTAATTAACATAAGTGACAAAACAATTATTTCCCCTTTTTCCCCTTTAAATTTTATCCCCAAAATAATTTTAAATTAAATGAATTACTTACCCCCTTCTCATCACATGATTAATGATGATTATCATTATTATTTATTTATTTTTATTTTTATTTTTATGTAAATAGATATTTTTTATCCGAGTATCACTTAGACCTAGACTTTATTTTCCTGGGCTGGGCGACATTTTATTAGGGAAATTGTTTTGAATCTTTCTTATCATGTTATTTATCCTGAGGCCATCTAGGTTTAACCATTTATTAATTAACAACACGACATGCCCTTCAGGACGCTCTAGCTGCTCCAAGGGTGCCACTCGCCTCACACTGTTTCCCTTGCGTGACATGCCCTTCAGGATGCTCTAGGTGCTCCAAGGGTGCCACTCGCCTCACACTATTTCCCTTGTGCGACGTGCCCTTCAGGATGCAATATAGTCAGAGTCGTTGGGTGAATTATCGACAATCAAAATAATAAAAACACAGACAGGTATAATTAAAAAGTCTTTCCATTTGCTGGGATACCAAATATAAACACAGACAAGGATAATTAAAACATTTTTCCATTGCCAGGATACCAAATTTAAACATAGACAGGGATAGTTAAACATTTTTCCATTGCCAAGATACCAAATATAAACGCAGAAAAGAATAACTAAAAATGTTTTTCCATTTCCAGGATACCAAATATAAACGTAGACTGGAATAGCTAAAAACGTTTTTCTATTTGTCGGGATACCGAATAAAAAAAATGCAGACAAGGATAATTAAAATGTTTTTCCATTTCTAGGATACCAAATATAAACGCAGATGGGAATAACTAAAAACGTTTTTGCATTTGCTGGGATACCAAATAAAAAAAAACGCACACTAAAATCATTATCAAATAAATTAAAGTGCAGAAGTAAAACATAGGAAACGAAGATGAACAACGCACAGGGTAATTGTTCGCCAGAAGTGTAATGACCATAGTCAACAAGAACAATCAACAGGGGTAGACGACTGACAGAAGCATCCTTCGCTCATCATCCTTGCAGAGAAAGGCAGGGCATTAGGATCTATAGGTCTATTAACACCGAAGTGATGACCGTCGATCCTCCTCCTGGCCGACTGCCCAGGCAAGGATTGATGAGCTAGGGACGAGGGTGAATACGAAGCGCAAACTCAACATAAATCAATAAAACCATTGGAAGGTCACAACATACAGGAAATCAAAAGCCAAGGAAATCAATCAACAACAAGCTTAAGGCTATGGGGGGAATTCAATCATCAATTAAAATGCTAAGTCAATCATTTTCTTTACCCACTTAAACATACATAACTAAAAGCGTAAAGTATACTAATAATCTACCATGTAGAAATAAAGGAAGCATATTGTATCCCAACTCGTCTGCTCTGATTTGTTGTCCCGTGCGCTCTATGTTGCTCCCACTTGTCGACTAATGAGACTTCACTGGTACCTCCCGACGAACACTAGGGGTACTCTTATCCCCCCTTGGCCCCCCAAGCTACAATGGGGCCATGCACAATAAACCAAAGAATCAACTAGCTCCCATCTCGCCTCGCAAGGCCGAGCTACCACTGCTCACCAAGATGGGTATCCCAACTCCCACAAGATAAGTCAGTCCAGTCTAAAATTCTGCAGCTAACGTTATGCATAACATAAGAGATCCATCATCCTCCTCCTCCCTCCTTTATATAGATTTTCTAAGTCATTTTCTTCCAAAAGCCCAATTTAATTCATTGTTCAATAATTTAATTCATAATAATCCTCATCGTACAAGTGTCACCCATCCCCTTCAGTGCACCATAAATTAATTTCATTAATTAATTAATTACTCTTAGTTCCCTCACCCACCGAAAAGCACTCCTAGAATCGCTTCTAGGTATCCCCATATTCCCTTACAAGTTTTAATGACTTCCCCCCTTACTAATTTACTAGTTGAGTTTAATTTAGAAAGTTCTTAAATGCTAGATACCTTACTAAGTTAGACTTTCTGTGTTTTCCTTGTGTTTCCCCTTTCTTTTTATGTATCTCGCTTTTTCCTAGTTTCTTAATTCTTTTAAATTTCGCTCTTTCTCTTTTCCTTTAAAACTCAAATTGGCAGATGTAGAAAATAAATTGTTTCCCTTTTTCCTTTTTAATTAATAAATTTTAATTATCATAAGTGACAAAACAATTATTTCCCCTTTTCCCCCTTTTTAAATTTTATCCCCAAAAAGATTTTTATAAATTAAATGAATTCTTACCCCCTTATCGTCACATGATTAATGATGATTATCATTATTATTTATTTATTTATATTTATATTTTTATGTAAATAGATATTTTTTATCCAAGTATCACTTAGACCTAGACTTTATTTTCCTGGGTTGGACGACATTTTATTAGGGAAATTGTTTTGAATCTTTCTTATCACGTTATTTGTCCCGAGGCCATCTAGGTTTATCCATTTATTAATTAACAACGTGACATGCCCTTCAGGACGCACTAGGTGCTCCAAGGGTGCCACTCGCCTCACACTATTTCCCTTGTGTGACATGCCCTTTAGGACACACTACGTGCTCCAAAGGTGCCACTCGCCTCTTTCCATTTTTCTGGCACTACGTGCCCTTTAGGACGCACTCCATGCTCCAAGGGTGCCACTCGTCTCTTGACTAACTTGGTAGACATGAAAAACCCATGGAGTCAATACTCCACCATGTAATCTTGTGGGAGACTAAGGGCCTCTAGGGAATAAGGCCACTGCCTTATTACGCGCCCCTTAGAATCATCGTGAGCGACTGTCACAGTCGGCCCTCACGACATTGTGGGTCTTCTCGAAGTAGGTAGTCATTAACCTACAGTTCGAGCCATGACAAGAGTGCTAGCAGGTTGTGGCAGGGTTGTTGTCCACACCTCTCCCTCAACGTCTCTGGTTATTATGCATGGCCCCTCTACTCCACATGTGAGTCTGATCGGCAAGCTATCATTAGCCTGCATCATCAATAAATCATGTCAGAAATATATCCATAATCATATCATCTAATCATATGCAAAAATGTCATATATACATCAAACCCCAATAGTCCATTCACTAACTCAATCCAGAGTCTAAGGGGTTCCACCAATGCCTTTGCATCCTCGAGGTCCAAAATGCTACACACTTAGGAAAATAAAGTCAATAGAACTTGTCTATATCAATGCAGTGAAATAACATGTCATCAATTCATAATGCCTCATAATCATAAATCAAATGCCCAAAAGTATAATAATCTGGATCACTTGTGAGCAAGTGTACTCAAACAGTAAGTTTTCTCAGTGCGCACAAGAGCGGATTTTACAACTATGGAGCACAATTTCTGCCATCTAGCCTCAGACGATGAATGCTTGGCTTCCAATTCAAAATTTTAATTCTTATTTATCCATTTCCACTATTGCAAACCTGGTTGAAAAAAAACGCATAGATAAATAATGGACATATCTCAGACTGGGAATGTGAAGGAAGTGTACCTTTTTATGCCTCATCAAAGAGACGAGACTTAAAGGGAAATGAAAACTTATGTGGTTTGTAACGAAAATTAATATTGATGTGGATGTAACACCATTCATATAAATGTAAATTAAATATTTGCCAATTTCTTCTGAACACTGATGACCAACCCACTAGGTATTAAATCTTTAAAACTAATGATCAGTGACAGACCACGCTCCACTAACGATTCACACAAACTAAAATTATGATGAAGAGGATTTTAAAATTTTACACTTCATAGGAAATTTTGAATTTCAATTTACATTTCCCAATAAATTAGCAAAAACAAAATTTAGAAAATGTTTTGATGGGCAAATATTTCTTCGTACTTCTGAAATGTGTTGGAAGCCTCCTGACGTGCTGTAATGAGCTCAATTTGGAACTCTGTGCCCATTGTCTTGTCGAAACCAGGGATGTTAGTTAGGGTATATTGTAGATCATAATAATGGGGACATGATGTTCACCGAATGAAAATATTGAGCAGATATCTTGGTGGATTCTCATTAATGTCGAGCAACAACCACCTTGTTAAAATTTGAAATTTGAAATAAGCCAGTGCAAGGTTTCCCTCAACCAAACATATCTGGGTGATTGGGTGAGGTGAGGACAATGTTGAGCCCGAGATATGATCATCTTCATGACGTTATTATACACTTTTTTCCATATGTATATATACGTTTTTTTATCTTTCAAAGGAGATTTTTGAAGAATTTTATGGTAAAATGATACAATCTACATGAGGTACGTATAATTTGTGTTTTGTGATTCAATCAAGTTTAATTTATCATATTTTATGGTTTCCAAGAGTTAATTCATGTTTTTCTATTGTTACAGGGAAAAACACACTATGTTTCTTAGTCTGTCATTTGTTCCAACACTTAATCCAACACTTGATCTGGCACTCGTTCCAGCACCCAGTATTGCACAAAAATGCAAGGCAAGTTGGCGGTTATGGTATTGGCGGCCAGTGGTGGAAAAATCGAGCACATGGGTTTTGTTTGTCATCGCCCCCTCCAACTACTAAGCTCAAGACAACTTGATTTTAGTTGTCCAAAGAGGGCGCTTATTGGTTCCTCCATTTTGTTAGTTATGGAGGCATTTAATGTAATTTGCCGAATTTAGAGGTGGTTCGACCCTCTTGTGGTTGACCACCTAGGTTGTAAGCTTATAAATACTGTCAAAATGATCATCAGATAGTTAAGCAAGCAGAATAGCCACCAGATTGGAGATAAACTCGTTATACTCGGTTTTTCATTTTATACATTGTCATAATAGTGCCAGAACTGTGTTTTTTACTTTCATGGTGAATTCGACCTGCTTAAGTTCGTGGTGTGCTTGTAGAGGGTAGCCACAACTTGTTGGGGGGGCCACCAGTAGTCTGGTGATGTTTAGTGTGTTGTTTATACATTTTATAATTTAAATTGTCTTTTATTTCCTGTACATGCATATTTTATGTTTTAATTAGCTAGCTGTGATTTAATTGTTTATTGTTCTTTTGCAGGTTAGTGTGATGGATTATGTTAGCATGAATTAGTTTTGTAGGCTAGGAATAGACTTGCAAGTCTCTTTACTAACCCTCATGTGCATTTAGATGTTAAATTATGTTTTCTTTTATAATTTTATAAATAAGTTTAAAATAGAATTTTAATTAGATAGAACATAGTTTTAATTTGGGTTTCATTTGATAGGGATCTTTGATGGATAGATATAATTAGTTATAGTTTCTAGTCATAGCTTGCTTACTTCAGTTTATATAGATTTCATTTAATTAGTTGTTGGTTAAATTAGATCGTCAATTTACTTTTTAATATCATGCTTTAAATTTTTGTTTTTAATTATTTCTTTATTTTAGTTTGAATGGTTAGAATAGACATAGTGTAGTTTCCTTTCATGCAATTTCCTTTCCTAGAATTAAAATGCAATTACATTTCTTTGTTAATGGTTGAATCTAGTTTTTCTTACATAGTATAGATATAGAATGATGATCTTGTTATGTTGTTGATGGTGTATACAAGATGCAGGGTATTTAAACATTGTTCTTGTCATGGCTAAATTCTCGTTTGATTGTTTGATACATACCTTTCATTTTTCCATTGAGATTAGTGTTGAGTTTATACTGTTGGAATTGTCCTTTGTTGTCAAATGTCATCGAGATATCATCCGTCACCACCAAAGGCATTCACACAACCACCAGCATTACATTTGAGTGTTTCATAGATTAAAGATAGTTTCTTGCTTTCGTAGATTAGAAGAGATAGTTTATTGTTCTCATAAGTTTAGTTGATAGTCTTTCTTGCTTTCGATAGACTAGATTTCCTTTCATGCATTGCATTGAGCATTTAAATTTCCTTTCACACAAGAGAAATAGTTTTGCATTAGGCAATTAGTTCACTTGCCTCTTAGTCTAGGTAGTTGTTCAATGAAAAGTCTTTGCTTACTTGTCTTTTGCTTTATGCTTTTGCTTGCTTGTCTATTTGCTTTAATAGGTTAGTTAGGTGCTTTTGATTGCTTGTCTATTTTCTTTAGTAGGGTAGTTAGGTGTTTTTGCTTGCTTGTCTATTTGCTTTAATAGGTTAGATAGGTGTTTTTACTTACTTGCTTATGTATTTACTTTCATAGGGTAGTTACTCATTGGATATAGGTTGGCAAGTTAAAGGTAGTTTGTTTTTATCATTTTCTTAGTATGCTTAGTAGTTCACCTTTGTTTACTGTCATGAACTAGTTTTCTTTACATAGAGTTTTCATTTGCCTTCTTAGGAACTATCCATCAGTCCTTGGCCCAAAAGTACTTAGGTTACCTAGTTTCAAGTTGCTTAGTAGGGTTTGCTCATTAGATAGGTTTGTTTGAGTAGATTACCCCTAGATAGTTTCTTTCCGTAGTTAGACTATACTCCTACCAACCTTTTTACCTTTGGCATATATTTTGCTACAACTCTAAGTTTACTTACCCCGGGTTGACAATTTAATTGAGGGTAGTTTAGTGTCTTTTTTGGTACATATAAATCACCTAACAGAAAAAATTTATGGTCAAGTCGAATTTGAATTGAGCGCACTAATCATGGTCAAATTGAAATCGAATTTGAGCATGCCCATTGTAGGAACATACATCACCTGTTTATTCAAATCCATTAATTGAAATTGGATAGCTCGTCATGGTCAATTTGAAATCGAATTTGAGCACACCCATTGTAGGAACATTCGTCACCTGTTTATTCAAATCCATTAATTTGAATTGGCGAAAAAAGTGACGAGTGTCATTCCATTCATTTTTTTTGAATTTGAGGACGACCATTGTTTGAATATGCAAGTCATGGTGGGATCGAACGATTGGAAATATTACAGATTACAAAGAGAATACTTAACACTTTGACGGTCTAAGTAAACAAATTTGCAATTTGAACAAATATGTTTTTAATTTTTTTCGATCTCTAAAAATTGTAATGAATTTAGAATTATTTTCTGCCATTTTTATGTTTTTCTTGCGAAATGGGTGAGATATGATTTGGGTGTACAGGAGATCACAAGTTCATTGATATGGTTATTGAGGAATAGAAATTAAAAAAAACTATGGACATTGATTTTAGGACTAGCTTCGAGATCATCGGATCTGTGGATGAATACTATGCCTTGTTACACAAGATTCCCAATTTGTTTGTGGGGAGGGAAGACAAGTTATGTGGGATCATCAAGATAATTTGCAAAGCAGCCACAAATCGCTCAAGAAAAGATTAGTGTACACTCCAACATGGAGGAAATATCATTACATACATACCAAATGGGTGAGTTCTTACAAGAGAACCACCAACCCAGGTTCTAGTGTTGGCGCTTTACTATAGGGTGGGATGCCAGTGTCATGTAGAAAATGGATAAAGACAACAATACGATTGATAGATATCTCAAGGAAAAATCAAGATGTACGGAAAAATCAAAATGTACAGAGGGTAATTATGGCGAAACCAAAATGTACAAAGGGGGTAATCAACAATCCTTTAAATCTTATTAAAAGGATGGTATTTGGCTTTGCTAAGATTTTTATTTGGTACTTTCATGATAAATTATGTATATTTGATTTTTATTTGGTACTTTTAGGATAATTATGTATATTTGATGTTAATGGTTAAAAGTTGGAAGAATGAATTATATATATAGAGAGAGAGGGGTTTAAAATTTCATCCCTAGGTTTCTTTTTAAGATGATCTTAAACGCATTCACGCAATTTAGGATGCAAATTCCACCTACATTTTATCCTTATTAAACTATCCAAATTTTAGTTCGAGAGAAAAAAATTCAAATAATAAACTATCCAAATTTTAGTTCGATGGAAAAAATTCAAATAATAAACTATCCAAATTTTAGTTCGATGGAAAAAATTCAGATAATAAACTATCAAAATTTTAGTTCGAGGAAAAAAATTCAAATAATAAACACGTTTTATCTTATTTTCCAGAACCGCATAAAAATCTTGTAGAAATTATGTCACGCAATGAGGTTAGATTCACATAGGTTTACAAATAAAACAAAAACATTTAATTATTATTGATCTCAGTAGTGAGAAATTAATTAACATTGTTTTTATAAAAGTATTATTAAAATTTTTTATGGTTGGATTAAATTCTTATTAAACTTTTTTTAAGTATATGTACAAGTTTAATACACTCCATAGATGCATAAATGAATTTGTATATTTTTCTTTATTTTCATAAAGGAAATCTCATCTTATTAAACTATAAATTAAATATGGTATTCAAAATTAAAAAAAAAACAAGAATCTTATAAATTAAATATGATGTGTTTAAAAGTTAAATAGGGTTGTGTGGCAGCGTAGTCTTTGTCGGGTTGAATTGAATAGGAAAAAAAAGCAGAGGCAGATGGAAACTGTAGCTAAGATGTGACAAGCAGCATGAAGCATAGGTGGTATCCATGCAATAAATGACACGTGGCCTATAGAGCCCCATTTATTTTTTGAAAGTATATAACAAAATACAATTTGTGCATAGTGGAAGAAACTTTTTTATGACAACACAAATATGAAAGGAGATAAGAAAGAAATTTAGTTTGAAATATATTAAATAAGTTACAAGTTCCTAGAAATTTAAATGCATTTGTCATATAGACTGGTGAAAGATAAAAATGTATGAGGACATAAATTTAAAAGGAGATAAAAAAACAGTTGGTGAAAGATAAAAATGTATGAGGACATAAGTTTAAAAGGAGATAAAAAAAAACAATTTTATTTGAAATATATCAAAAAATAAAAGTTGGTTACATATTACTGGAAATTTCAATGCATTTGTTGTATAGACTGGGATTGAGGCTCTTGCAGACCATAAGAGAAATATATACAAGAAACAGGATTGCAGAAAGAAGAAGTGGGGGACGGTAGAGTGCAATACCTGCAAAAAAAATAAATTGAAAGGTATCAATGTTTGGTTAGACATTTATATTTAAAAAAGTGGAATAACTGGGTTGATAAACAAAGCAGGATGCGATCAATAGACTTAGAGTGATGGTACATATGATCCCTTTTTCTATTTGCTTGTGGCTTCCATTTCATTAATATCGTCGACGACAGTTGGATTCGTAGCAAGTGCATGTTGCCTTTCGTCTGCGGCCTTCTTCAATCCCCCTTCGAGCCATTCTTCAATGTAGCTTCTCATTGGGGCAACATTGATCTCATTCCATATTTTTATGTTCAAAATTTTGTTTTCTAATTCCTGGAAGTCGATAGAAAGATTACCCAGAGCCCGATGAATTTTTTCATTTTGTACTGAATAGCGGACTAGCGAGTCGTCGACGTGATCTTGATCATATTCAAGGATGTTGTAAAATTTTTCCAAAGACAATGCCTTAAACATATCAACCTGTTTATCGAAGTGTTACCTAGTTAAGGTGTATCATCCCCAGCCACCAACAGGTCGGGCAATGCCACTACTTAGATGCTTCACTTATCTCTGATACCAAACTATAACATCCACGACCAACAACAGTGCCTGCGTAATTCTACCACTGCGAAATATTCACATATATATTGATCCGGATTTTATGAGCAGAACGGAATGACTACAAATTATTAACAGGTGTTTAACACAAAATATCAGAGATGCAGTAAAACTATTTTTCTATTCAATAAGAAAATAAGATGAAACTGTAAAATGCAGCAGAAACAAGCTTACTGGAATGGTGGAGGCTTATCTCTGAGAAAATATGTGACGACTGCGCTCATTCGTAAGAAGATGATTACAATGAGGCTCTAAAGGTATTTTTACAATAAACAGGAATGACAAAAACCCTAGACATCCAAAAATCTAACCCTAGGAGATGAAGCGCCAAAAGTCACGTGGGTCATGTCTGGGTAAGTTAGTACATCAAATTCATGGGCTCATAACTTTTGCATATGATCTTTGTTTTAGGCGTAGGATAGCCCGTTGAAAAGGTATCATAGAGGAGATTCATTTTGGGGGCTCAATCATTCCTTTCTATATCATTGAGAAGCTTGATCCCGAAAAACCTTCATTTAGGCCCTCAAAATGGCCCTGGAAGTTAAAACTACTAAAAATAGTAAATTGCTACAATTGCCAAAAAACTGTTTTGAGCCAGTTGGAAAAGGTGGGTGGTCATTGATATCAATGTAGATCAATCCTCCCTCATTAGGAATCAATGGTATCCATTTCGTTTAGTTCCCCCATCAGATGAGAAAATTTCTGTTGAATTTGGCCCTGGGTGAGCCACTTGCCTTGGTGCAGGAGCTGCCCTTCTCTGACGACTCAATAAAGATGGATCCTTTGTTCTCGAGTTCCCCTCGATTTGGGTGTCCACAATATGATCTCTGAATTCCTTTTGTATGTAGTTGGGTTTGAGATTTGTTGGTGTCAGTTGTTCTGCTACGTTTGAGGTGTCCAATAATGGNTGGGTGCAGGCCAAGGAAAGGAGGAATGTTGAGCTCAAAAACATTATCCCCCACGACCTTGGTGATGGTGTACAACCCATAATGGAGTTGGAAAATATTTCTATGGGGTCCTGTAAGGCATTCTTTCTACAAGTGCAACCAAGCTTTGTTGCCCAACTGAAACTTATGTGGCACCCGATGTTGATCATGCTATTGCTTGTACTTGTCATTGGACTTATGTAGGATATCCTAAACCTGTTGGAGGATGTGCTAGATATTCTTAATGAACCAGGTGGTTTTGTCAGATTCAGTTGGAGCAGGAGATGAGTCGGTTGAGGTGACCGCAAGGGGAAGTGCAACATCTATGGGACCCAATGGTTGGAATCCCAACCCCACCTGAAAGGGGATGTGGCCAATTGAGCTATGAATGGATCAATTGTAGCATTGTTGGACATAGGGAAGGCTCTTATCCCATGTGCGAGGGTGTTTTGAATTATACATGCGAAGGATATGCACAATCATTCGATTTACGACCTTGGTTTGGCCATTTGTCTGGGGGTGGAAGGCCGTGGATTTGGTGAGCTTGGTGTCCAGCAATGACCAAAGGCTCAACCATAATGTGTTGAGAAATCAACTGTCCCGATTTGAGACAATGGTTTGTGGGATTCCAAAATGTACCTAGACTCGTTTAAAGAAGATATTGGCAGTGGCCTTTGCTGTGATGTTCTTCTTGCAGGTAACCAGAATCACCATCTTAGAAAAGTGATCAACAACCACAAAAACAAAGTCATTTCCCTTCTTGGTGGATGGGAGTCCTGACATGTATTCCATTGAGATTGATTCCCATGGCCTGTTAGGAGTAGGAAGAGGGGTGTACAGGTCCTATTTATTATTGGTCAGTTTGGAAATAACGTAGGCAGTGCAGGACCTGATATACTTGTTGACCTCCTGTCGAAGTTTTGGTCAGTAGAAATGTTTTTGTAGCATCACTACTATCTTTTCAACACCGAAGTGTCTTTCCACCCGACTGTAGTGGGATCACTAGATCATCTTTGTGCGCTCGCTTGATGGAACACAGATATGGCCTAGACAACACAAAAAACCATCCTGAAGATGGAAATTATCGACAACTGTGTTTGCACCCAACATTTGGTAGGTGGTGGCGAAGTCTGGGTCTATCTCATGGAGTTGGGGCCATCCAGAGGTCTCATGGATGCAAGAGTCTAGCACTGTGGTGAGTGTTGCGACTGGTGTTCTACTGAGGCAATCAATGACGTGATTGGTACTTCCTATTTTATACTTGATGTTGAGGTGGAATTGCTACAAGTATGTGGACCACTTTTGATGGAGATCATTCTACAATTTTCCTTGTGTCTGCATGAATTGCAGTGGCTTATGATTAGTGTGGATGACTGTCTCCTTCCCAAGAATGTAATGTCTCCACTGACGACAGGATTTTACAATGGAGTACATTTATTTGTCATAAGTAGGG
The DNA here is from genome assembly GCA_010110895.2 of Picea sitchensis. Classification (NCBI taxonomy): domain Eukaryota; kingdom Viridiplantae; phylum Streptophyta; class Pinopsida; order Pinales; family Pinaceae; genus Picea; species Picea sitchensis. Next base: position 33,552 of record SNQJ01S0099597.1, read on the forward strand.
TACTTAAGGACAACATCTAATAGTGTCTCACTATGATAGGCCATAGGGTGGTCATGTTGTGTGAGAACGACCCCCACCGCATAGTATGAAGCATTTGTCTCAATCTCAAAGGGTTTTTGTAGGTCTGGTAGTGAAAATACTGGGGCTGAGCATAAGTGTTGCTTCAAATCATCGAGCGCTTGTTGTTTGGACCGACCCCACACAAATTTATCCTTACCACCACCCCTGGTGATTTGGCTAAGGGCCCATGCAATATGGGAGAATCCCAGCACGAACCTGTGGTAGAAATTAGCAAGACCCAAGAAGCTCTGAAGCTTAGTGAGTGTGGTTGGGGATAGCCAGACACAGATGACTTGGATCTTGGTGGGATCCACATGTACACTATGTTGATCAATGATGTATCTCAGGTAATGGACCCTGTCCATGCAGAAGGAGCATTTTTCCAAGTTGGCATATAGCTTGTGCTGTTGCAGGTTGTGCAGAACCTGTTGAATATGTTGCAAGTGTTCGACCCAAGTCTTGTTGTAAATGAGAATGTCATCTAGATACACCACTACAAAAGTATAGGTGAATGGGCATAGGATATCATCCATCATCCTCATGAAAGTGGCTGGAGCTTTTTTCAAACCAAAGGGCATAACCAACCATTCAAAAAGGCCTTCCTTTGACTTGAAGGCGGTTTTCCATACATATGTTTGTTCTATCGGGACCTGGTGATAGCCAGACTTCAGATCAATCTAACTGAAGTATTTGGCCCCCGTGAGTTGATCAAGGAGGTCGTCGATTCAGGGAATCGGGTACTGGTTTTTTACTGTGATTTTATTCAGAGCTCGGTGATCAATGTAGATTCACTAGGTTCCATCTTTCTTTTGTACCAGTATGATTGGGCTCCTGCAAGGTGATGAGCTAGGATGGATGTGCACCTTATGGAGAAGTTCTTGGATCTATCGCTTGATCTCCTCATTTTCTAAAAGAGAGCAGTGATAGACTGGCCCATTGGGAAGCAATGCGTCGGGGGTCATATTGATGGGGTGCTTGACCTGGCAGTGCAAAGGTACCTTGGTAGGTGAGGAGAAGATATCTGAGTATTCTTCCACGACCTTATCTACTTGCTTCTGCTATGTGGAGAGGTCGGTCATAGAGACCCTGGATGTGGCTGTAATATTTCTCTTATTCTGAGAGCGAATCACGAAGAAGGCAAGCTTTCCCGTTTGAGAGATGACCTTCCTACATTTCTTAGCAGAGATCAAGGAAATAACACTAGGTGGGACTGCCTCGGGTATCCTGTACAATTTCCTATTTAAAGTAATAATAAAACTATGAGGCCTAGACTCATATACAACATGACGTTTCCATAAATAAGGTTAGCCCAAAAGAACATCACAAAATTCGAGAGGAGAAATATCACACAATACCTTGTCTTTGAAAGGCTTGATGTCGTACGACAATCAACACTGTTGGCTAACGCGAAGATCGCTTCCTTGGCAAAGCCATCCAATGGTGTAGGGTTGTGGGTGCAGTGTTGTCGACAGGGCCATCCGCTTGATGACCTCTACTAAGATGAGGTTATTCTGGCTACCACTATCAACAATGAAGTGCAGTGGGGTGCCTTTTACCCACATATGTGAATGGAAGAGGCGTTCTCCTTCTCCTGGATCATCTAGTTCACCAGGTTGGAGCTTGGTGGTAGAAATGATGGCATTGGGTTCCACGTCAATGATCCATCTTCCCCTTTCTGGTTCTATCTTAGAGTTAGAAACCGCATCTGATTTATAAGCTTTCACTTCGGCCACCAGCGACTGCTTTGAGCGGAAGTCAGCAGTGTTATGCCAAGGGCTCTTATGGAAGTCGCACCACTTCTCGGTATCTTTCTTTGTCTTTCTGGTGTCCTTCTTTGCTTGCGGCTTGGAATGGTTGTCCTTATACTATCCATATTTTCTCTTTCCTTTGTCCTTTGGTTTGGGGCCTCCCTTTCCTAGATTTTGTTGTGAGGGGTTGCCAGGCCCAAATTTCTGCATCTTTTGTTTGAACTTCTGCTCGATTTTGACAACATATCAGTAGGTCGCGCCCAAGGATGATATGTCCAAAAATTCCATTTCAGTCTAGATGTATCTATGCAGAGCTTCGTGATACTTGAGCACCATATGTCACTTCAAATATTTGATACCCAACTTGGTGCACAAGGTATGGAAGATATTTGTGAAATCTGGCACTGCTTGGTCTCTTTCTTGCCGCAGTGTGGTCCATTTGGTATACAAGTCGTCATAACTTCCAACAAGGTAGTATTGTTCCTTAATATCATCCCTAAAGGATTCTCAGGTGGTCGTGACTGTAAATAATGAGGGTTCCTCTATTTCCTTTTGCTCACAGAAAGTTTCCCACCAATATTTGACACGGGGAACGACTTTGAGGAGCGTAAAAGTAATCTTTTCTCTATTTGAAAAGTTATGGACAGGAAAATACCCTTCTAGTAGATTCAACCACTTATCTACGACATATGCATCTATATGACCTTCAAATATAGGAATATCGAAGTTTATTTGTACCTTGAAGGGGGCGGCACCTCCACTCGAAGAAGATGCATTGCCTGTTGGTAGCTGCTGAAGGATTTGCGCAAAACTATCCATCATTTCGTTCCTTTGTTCCATGAGGGATTCCTCAATCAATAGTTTGAAAGGATCTCATGTCCCGTCATATTTCTTTTCTCCTGCCATGAGAGGTCTCTTGGGCGTGTGAGAGCTTTTGTCCTCAAGAGAAACAAGCTCGAGACCCAACTCTTTGTACTCCGACCTCGTTGGGGACATGCATTAAGACGACAAGGAGCAGACTGCTTTGATACCGCTGATCCAGATTTTATGAGAATAACGAAATGACTACAAATTATTAACAGGTGCTTAACAAAAAATAGCAGAGATACATTAAAATTGGTTTTCTATTCAATAAGGAAATAAGCAGAAACTGTAAAACACAGCGAAAACAATCTTGTTGGAATGGTGGTGACTTATATCTGATAAGAGATGTGATGGTTGCACTCATTCACAAGAATATGATTACGATGAGGCTCTGGAGGCCTTTTTACAATAAAAAAGAATTTCAAAAACCCTATACATCCAAAAACCTAACCCTAGGAGATTAAGCACCAAAATTCATGTGGGCCTCGTCTGGATAAGTTAGTAGATCAACTTCCCGGGGTCGTAACTTTTGCATACGATATTTGTTTTTGGCATATGATAGCCCGTTGGAAAGGTATATTAGAGGAGATTCATTTTTGGGGCTCAAAAATGCCTTAATATATCATTGATAAGCTCTATCCATAAAAACCTTCATTTAGGCCCTCAAAATGGCCCCGATAGCTAAAACTGTTAAAAATAGTAAATTGCCAAAATTGCTAGAAAATTGTTTTGAGCTAGTTGGAAAAGGTGGGTGGCCACCGATATCAAACTGGATAATATATATAACATGCATTTTAATCGAAATAAAACACATAACATAGAGTTATTGTTACTATTCATATTTAATGTAATAGACAGTAAATCCACATGCAACAAAATACATGATAACATTCAAGCATCAGTAGCACAAACATACATAACATATAAATTAAGCACAGACTGATACTTATATTTTCAGCTGGAGTAACTCCACCAACTACGTGCATACCTTCCATGAACCTCCCAGATATAGACCACGCTACTCATCACGCTTAGCAGTGGGTCACCCCTGAGCTGGGACTAAGCTCCACCCAGGGAAAGGGAATCCTAGACTAGGTTGAGGTTACAACAAACTGCACAGTGCAACCAGAAGGATTCTCTCCAAGAGCCTTCTTATGCCCACTACTCACAGAATCGGATTCCCCACATGCATTTTCCACTCGAGAGTATACACCTTCATTGTCACACATTCCATCGACTACGTCACCTCCCTCTCAGGGCCTCGACAACAGGTCGGATCATGAATTATCATAGCTCCGTAGCTGGTGCTGGACTTTCTCTGGGAGAAACCCACTTCCCAAGAAAATCTCTGACTAGAGAGATCTTCTCATGGGCCTAACAACCTGCCTCTTCAACCACGGGCGTGACAAACAACTTCTTAAACCAGTTTCAACTCGATTCCCACAAGGTGAGGATAACAACAACAACAATAGAAATTTGGTTAACTCACAAGTAACAAAAACAATAGGAATTTGGGTATAGACATACAAAATGACAACAATCAACACTAAGACACATCACAGTTCAACACTCATTCACACAAGGATGACAACAACAACACTAGATGGGCATGGCACTGCAGACAGAAACATCACACGCTAAAACACGGCATGACTAAGGCGATTACCCAGGTGTCGGGTTCCTTAGAAGACACAGAACAACTCACGGATTTCGGGTCTTAGGTGCATGTGTGAATATTGCAAAGGTCAAATACAGAGGATTTCGGGTTCAGACTCTGTATGGAATAATGACTAGCAAGCCCCCCAACACAAGATAACGCTTCAGCTTAAACTGCATGTGCCTAGGTAGACACTTGTCTTCCTGGAGCCGCATGAGTTCCACTTATCACTCATTCCCTTTTTTCCCAGGAACTTAGAACAACACGGCTTATGTCAACCATAGCCTTTGTGAAGTAATAATAAAATATTATTCCCTTAGAGGTAATCCTTTCAGCTTAGCTGTTAAGAACCAAATATCAATATAGCATAGAAAAACCTCAGAAAAAGTACTCAACGCCTTGAAAAAGAGATAATTTCAGATAATAATCCTCTTCAAGGGGGAAACCTCCTTTTACCCCACTTAAATGTTCAAGTACAAGATGATTCAAAA
>SNQJ01S0099600.1:0-14005 GCA_010110895.2 Picea sitchensis
GAGAGAACACCAAGTGACCACATTAATACAACCACATCCACTCTCATGTTTCTCCATGGTAGGATGCATCAAGTCCACAAAGGTACGAGTCTATGATAGTTGGATATGATGTAGACTAATGATTAAATGTCTAACAAGATCTGTCTCGAGAATCCTTATAGGATCCATGTCTTGTGTTCTAACACATCCCATATAATAAGAGCCATGTCTCATGTACTAACACCTCCCATATAATAAGAGCTATGCATAATATTTTAGGTTTGGATGCCTTGGTGGGCCTGGAGTTCCATGGCTTAAGTTCGTTAGACACTTGACACTTTCTAGAAGCATATTGCATCAAATGTTTGCTTGCATAACAGTATAACACCAGTATAACACCACAATAACACATAAATGATATCAAAATAACACTAGAAAGAACACTTTGAGTCAGAGAGCAATGCTCACGGGCCTCTTTGAGGGGGAAACCTCCAGTCGAACAGAGCTCTATTACAATAATATCCAAGCTAGGGTTCTCATACCCTCGGCTCCTATTTATACTAAATATGTCTATCAAAAGAACCATCCAGAGGAAGATCCTTCTAGAAGCAAAAGCTTTTATTAGGTCTTCTTACATTCAACTTATTCTACTTTATTGCAAGGCCTTATTAACATTGACCTTTATTACATCTGAATATATTGCTCTACCTACATGTGGGGTTAGGTCCCTAACAGAAAGCATCCTAATTTGTGTTCATCTATGCTTGTAAAACATGTGGAAGTTGTTGGAAACTAATATGCTTATGGAAAGGATGACTGATGGATATATGGATTTTCTATCCCACATTGTGGTTCCTAAAAGGTGATTAAGGATCTCGTAGCACTGGATACATGCTATGGTAAATCAATCCCTCTTACACTTCATTCACTTGGTTTATTTGGGGTAATATATGTTCCGTATTTATTGAATGAGTGTGTAGGGGTATTGCAGGATGCATCCCATTCCCAAAATTTAGGAAATGTAGTAGATGATAATGAAAGCACAACGAAAACGATCTCTAAATAGAGGAAGGTCATCTCTTTAGTTGATAAAATTAGGGAAAGTAAGATAACCAATAGGACTAGTATAGTAAAGTTAAGGAATGAGAGGATGGATGTGGAAATAGACTAAGTAGGTATAAATGAAAACACCCCACTAATGTATGCAAAAACAACGTTGATAAGAAATTTTTGTAACCAATAAAATGGGGAAAGAAACCTTGATTTATTGGATGGAAAAACTATGGAAGAGTAAGTAATGGTGTGTATTAAAGTTTTATATGATGGAAAGAGGATTTTTTACCTTTTTATTTTTCTTCCTTGATTTAATGAGAGATTCATGAGATGCCTTTGTTTATAGAACCTCTCTATCAAATGCTTGCATTTGTACTACTTAGACCAATATTTGTTTGTAGATAAGTCAATTAATGAGCATAACAATACTCTTTTGCAATAGTCTAGTTTTACAACAAATCTAGTTCTGTGGGGGCTTTGTCATGGCTCAATTTGTTCATGCACATTATGTGGATATAACTAAAAATATCACCTACTTACCTAGGGAAATTATTCATGGTGTAGTAAAAAATTGCATGCATGATTAGAAGACAATTTCTTGGTGTGGGAACCCACTTCTATTATGCTAAACAAGTCACTATTACACAATTTCTTTGTATTGGTGAAAACACTCTTTATTTATGTTATTGAAGTCTCTATTTTGTATTATCTTTCACAAATTTGAAGGAATCCTTCTATTACACTAATAGATTCTCTATTCTATAGTCACGTCATGGTGTTATAAACACTCTTCTATTAATCTGCACAAGGATCTATCCAATAGTTTATTTAATGGCCTTAAAGCAACTAGATTTCTGCTATAGAAATCATAGTTCCATAGTAGGGTCATTGTTCCGAAGATTCCTTCCCTCAACTACACAAATACATTTTGTAGTAGCATGAACCCTATAGTAATGGATTGAAGTCAATTTCCCCTTCTTACACCATTTCATTACCATGAGTGGAAATCAAATATGTTATTTTTTTTAGGAGTAGAGGCCTATTTAGAATCACGATGGGGATTAAATTTGAACCTATACTAGATGAAGAAAATATGAAGTGGTTTAACAAATGTGATGAAGCTTATGGTTTATTGTGTCTCTCCATCTCTCTTGATCTTATTTTCCACATTAAATTTGTTAGTTCACCCAATCAAATCTGGACTACTTTGGAAGGATTGTTTGGGAAGCATGATGTGTTAAGAGGACACCACCTAGAGAAGGGGATCAACATATTGAGCCTAGGAAGTTTTGAAACCATCCAATAATTTCTCACCAAGTTAAAATCTTGAGGCTATAGTTGAATATGTGTAGGATTTACAAGGAACATGAATAATTTGTTCTGTCCATCCTTGCCAAACTTGGACCCAATTACTCTATTTTCATTTCCACATTCCATGCCACTAAGAATTCTTTTAGAATTGCTTGGAAGATGGAATACATTCATGATTTTGCTATTGTGTTGACTAGGGAGAAAAATAAGTTTATACACATGTGTGATTTAAAGAAATCCAAAGCACATTACCGTGATAAAAATTGGGACACTAAGGAGTCCTCGAAATCCTCAAACAATGTTACAAACAAAATTAGAGAAATGAAGATACAAAAAATTACCATTAACAAGGGAAAACAAATTGAGAGCTATCAAAGTTCTGGAGCTAGTTCGCAGTGATCTAATGGGTACATTTCCTTAGGCTTGTTTGCTTGTTCGCTTGGTTGGGATTTGCCTTCCTATAGCATTTGTTTCCTAAATAAATGTAACATAGGTGTTGAAAAAACCAAGTATTCATGTACAAAGTGCTAGCTATTGAAAATTTAGGGCTTCCAAACAATGGGATTCTACAAAAATATTGGTCTCTACCACCAATATATTTTACTCACTTACCGATGATTTTGGAGGCATTGCTTGAGCTAGGTCACCTCTGTCACTTGATCTAGGGCTCCTATGTCTCCAATGTAGCAGCTTCGGCTCTCCTTTGTCTCCAATGTTGTAGCTTCAACTATGCTTTGGATATAATGTGGTGAGGTGAGATAGGGTATCAATACAAAGTTCGATCAATAAATGAATATTGGAGTGAGGTTATATGACGAGGCGATCAAAATGCGTCGGTGATCATGAGGTGAGGCCATGGGCATGAGAGTTAACAATGGATTGTTTTTTTTTTTTAATTTTGGATATATATATTATATATAATATATAATTTATATTATATAATACAACATTATACAACAATGTAATTATTGTTAATTATACAACTATACAATTATACAACAATGTTATTATGTTAATTATATAATTATATTTGCAATGCCTAAATATAAAATAACAATCAATATTATCATTGTGATATGTACAATCCATACCCTCACAAGGGTACTCCTCAATGTGGATAAGTAGATGCTCCAAATAAACAAGTAAATCTATGGTGAAGATGTTAACCACAATGTCACCACCTCCATGACTCATCAAATCTCCCTATCACTACATCCCAGGCTCCTAGGTCCCTCCTGATCAAACTAAATGTTGTGATATAAGCACTGCAATTCTCATAGAGAATAAAAAAGTATACCTAAGCCAAGTTTAACCCCACTTTGTGACCAACAAATCATCAACTTCCTCCTTAGAATAATTAGTAACATTTGGGCCCATCCAAAATGTGTTCCCTCTAGAACTCTCTCCCCCATCAACACATGGCCACCCAAGACAACATGTGGGCCATAAGATCCCAATATTTTCACTACCATGGTCACCATAGATCACATCTCCTTAGACTAGATCACACCAATAGGGATGGCACCGTCAAACTTTTTCATCTGTCACTCACAGTGAGCCTTGATCAATTGCTCCAAGGTCCTACCCCCTCCTAGTTGGGGCCAACTATCTCCCACCTCATCACGGAAGGGAAAACCAATCATGAAATATAATTCTAGTACTGCCAACTCTAGACATTTTCCCTAAATCTCAAAACACTCCTCATCAAGATCCCAAAACCTAGTGATCATCTTTAATAACACCTCATTAGCACACATAAATGGGTTTTGAACTAGCTTCAATATCCCATAGCATGCAAGATGCCTCCACACTTCTAGTTTCCCAACCACATCATTCCATAGATCCTTAAAATCTGTCTCCCTCTAGTGAATAGGCTCATTTACCAATCAAAATCAAAGGTAAAAACCACCATCAGTACTACGCATATAATAGTTTATTCTTGTGCCATCTATGCATAACTTTTCCTCATAGGTGTGCACATTTCACAATTCTCCATCCAACATTTGCACAGTGTCCTTGTATGGGGGTATTTACCTTCACACTACACATTTCACACCTATCACTTGAATAGTTGCATGTCATGTCACTATTTGCATGGTAATTTTATGTAGTTAGCTAGTTGACCCCTTGAGCGACATAGGAAACTAATGATGGAATAGTTGTGCACCTGCATTGTTGTTTCCTCTAACCCTATATGACCTTACATAATCCCTAATGGTATTTTATAAGGGTCATACAAGCCTAAATCTAGGAAAATGAATGGACAAAACTAAAGAGGAGGTCAATACCCTCTTACCTGGTGATCACTAAATTGAATTCTAAAAGTCAAGTTGGCCACACTGAGCTCTGAAAAATATAGGTCACTGATAGATCCATGAAACCAAAAATGCTCAAATGATGTTCAAATTTCATTCCAAGCCCTATTAATAATTTAACCCTAATTTTTCACTTTTCTCTTATGGGTGCTCACAATATTTTAGTTTAGTGATGTCTCCACCATTGAATTCATTGTCCAAAAAACTTCAACATGTTGCCATTTATTTATTATGATTAAGTACTTCGTTTCAAATCCATTTTTTCCATCAAATTATTTTTGTTATACTAAGAGATCACTTTTTTGTGTTTTCTTCGCCATTGATTTTATTTTCGTAATCACTTATATGTTGTGTTATTGGTTTCATGTGTGAAAGTGATTCACCTAGTACCCATTCTTTTGTTTTCTACTTTTATTTCTTCATTAGGATCATGGCCACACTTTTAAGTATACTTATTCAAACTATCATATATATATATATATATAACAATCCCCATGTATATGTTGCATTTTATTTTTATTTTTTTCCATTCTCTAAATATGTCATTAGGACCCGCTCTACTCAAGAAAGGATTTTATTCCATCCATATTGCATTTCTCCCTTGCTCAGTGGCAATATGACACCTACATGGGTTTCCCAAAGTGAGCACCCTACTGCATGTTGGAATCCATGCCATTGTTTCCCCATTAGGATTAGGAGTCCATATAGTCTACATCTCAAAGAGATCCTTATGCTTCCTTCTCATTTTGTTGGTTTTTTCTAAGGACTCACAAGCAATTTATATCAAATTGGTATATAATATGGTGTGATTCATCACATGTCATTTTCCCTTCACCTCATCCATACCTTGAAGACCATTTTTATGTTATACCTCCATTCAATATTCCCCCAAGGATATTTCCATTAGTGGCCCACCAATGGTCACAAATTTCATTTACCATCATTCATTCCACTCATCTAGGATCAAACAACTTGGTTTCACTTGTTCATGGAACCTATCTCTTTTCTTGCAATGTATCCATATTCATCCATTATTTTCTTGCACCTATCTTCAACCATTGTAATCTTGATTTGTCTCTTATGGTCTTCAATCCTATTTACACTCGAAGTTATAATCAAAATTCCATTGCTTATTGTTGACCCTATCACTTGGTGTTTCACAGTCACTAAACAAGTCATCCTTGTTTTTTATGATTTTCCCAAGGAAATCCTTGAGTCCCTTTCTTGGTGATCACCTCATCATCCATTATTGTCCCTCTTAGTTAGCTACATTTCATTCATGATATGTTACACCTCATGTTAGTTTCTATAGGGTCTATCATTTCTTATATCTAGTGGTTAGGGTTATGCGTTAGTGGGTTAGTATATTTAGGGTTAGTGAGTTAGGTATTAGGGGGTTAGTGCATTAGGGGATAAAGGATTAGTGGGTTATGGGTTAGTGGATAATGTGTTGGGTATTAGAAGTCAAAGGGTCACATGTTAGTGTGTTAGGGATTAGGAGTTAGTGGTTATGGGTATTAGGTTAATGGTTAGTGGGTTAGACATTAGAGTGTTTTTTTTTTAGAACTATAGGAATTTTTAATTTCCCTAGATTACCTAGGTGAGACACAAGTTCAAATCTAGCTAGATTCCACTATAACCCCTAGATTAGTGCCAACAACTTGAAATCCAATGCCTAGCAACAAACTTATGACATAACAAGAGTCAATAATTTCAAATACACATGCACAAGGGGGGTCCCACTCTTAGGGGGCATCTACCCTTCTAGCCTTATCCTGGCAGACAAAAATATCATTGTTGATTTGAACCTGGGTGAGGAGGTGAGAGACCTACCTCCCAACCATTCGGGTTAGGTATTAGAGTGTTAATATGTAGGAATGTAAGTGTCGATGAGTTAGTGGTAAGTGTCTTAAAGTTTAGGGGTTAGTAAATGAGTGCATTAGGGGTTTAGTTCATTAGTTCATAATGGGGACTTATTGTGTGTTAGGGGTTAGTGTGTTAGGTTTAATGCATTAGTTCTTAATTGGTTAGTGGGTTAGGGATTAGTCTGGATTGGGAAATTAAAGGTTAGTAGAATTGGAAGCAATGAGGTTTTGGGTTCAAGTAGGTTAGTAGATCAAAGGTTAGTGGGTTAAGGGTCATTAGGTATTAATGGGTTTATAGGTTGTGGGTTATTAGGTTAAGAGTTGTTAAAGGTTGTTGGGTTATGTAATCTAGGTTATTAACATAAAATAATAATTGACATTTTAAAACTAATGTTTTGTTAAAAATTTAATCAAAGGTTTATTTGTTTAGTTATTTTAAGTTATTATGGAGAACCATGTGACCAAAGGAGATCTTGATGGAAAATGAGGCGTGTTAGGCATGTTTTGGGTCTCTACTTATGATCCCAAAATGCTCATACTAGTGTTTTAATATGTTGTCTCATTTGGGATCTTTATCAAATTTGCTTATTATATATATGTTAAAGTAGTAGTAATTAATATGACAATCTCTCTTTTAATGTTATAATAAACATATGTATATTATTTTAGATGTTATTGAGTGTGATGTAAATACATATTTTAGATGTTAGTGTGATGTAAATACAATCCTAGTTATGGGTGAAACAATGTCTGTAATTAATAATGAGCATTAAACAAAATAAAAATCATTTCAACAAGACATTGTGTCAAAAAAAATTCTTAGTTGTTTCTTTGGTAATATTTCCTTTGAAATTTTGTAATGATTGTCCAAGTTTAGGTTCCATAAAAAAAAAGAACACAAATCTATTATGATGGATGGGATGAGACTTGTAACCAACATTGTGATGACTAAACTCGTACCATTGATATTGGTGGACTAATGGGATTAGCTTGCAAATGGGGTATTGTTGATTGTGACCTAATATTTTTGGTATCCTCCACTGATCAGAATTAAAAAACTTATAGCTTTCGTGAAAACCAATTGTGATATTTTTATAATTTGAACTTTGTTCCTTTGGTATGAGGTGTTATGAAGTTTCTGGGGTTATGTTTTGTTGGTTAGAAGTGTCATTCCCTTACCATGCTTTATATCATTAATTTATTGAGGTGCGAGCTAAGTATAAGTTTTATAGGTGTTATAAGTTTTAGGGATTAGGAGTTGTAGTGGTTATGTCTTATATTATGGGTTATAATGTACCGTGGAAGTGGTTATTTTTGTTGGGATTCATATGGGTTAGGAATGAGATGGGTTATAGGGTTATGGATCAAAGGGTATAGGAATCCACTGTTATTTTAGTTAGATGCAATAGAAGGTGTACGAATTAGAGATTATATGTCTTTATAGATACCAAGGGTTCTATTAGTTGTTAATGGGATATGGGTTATTGAGATTATAGATGGTAGGGGATAGGGAGTGTTAGTATCCTATAATTATAGGAGACCCGATGATTCATATATGATTGGTGGGTCTCATGATGTAGTTCCTAGTTTGCCAGTCTTGTTGTCTCTTGAAATATTTTTTCCCAAATTATGGTCATTAGGTGATAGGATGGATCATTAGATGCAAGATTTTTGAGTTAAATGTCTTTAATATGAGCTTTAGACTTTTCTTTTCAAAAAGTGACGAGTCTGTACTTTTATTAGAAAAAACTCTAAAATTTCACTTTCAACAACTAAGGGCTATTTTTCAAATCATTCTAAGCCGCCGAAAGATGTCTCTTTCGGTAGCTAAAACAACATGTGCAAGATGCTCTAAGTTGCCGAAAGCATAGAGTCAGCTAACGGTCAGACTATCCCATCAGACTCTCAAACCGCCAACAGTACACAACATTATCATCTCAAGTGCTACCAAAATTGGCTAAAGTGAATCATGATACGATCTAGGCAAGTGATTATTTGTTTGATATGATTATTTGGTGAGATATATTTAACCCTAAGCTAATAAATACGATCACCATAAGCTCATATCATTCATTTTACCTGATCTATCACATGATGTCTGTCCTGATCGAATGATGCAGTCATCATTATGATCTGATTTTCATTCTATAATTAAGGGTTTGTTATAAAAAACTGTCATCCAAATCCTTCCTCCATATTATGCATCCTTCCTTTGTTTGATTTTCATTTTTTCCCTCTATCAGTGCCACTATGTCTGCCCAAACCCTATTTTTGCAAGTATTGATTTTTGTTTTGTAGATGAAGAAGGAAGGAGCTCCGCTCAGGAAGGAGTTCATTGACATAACATATCTGGAATCTCATCCTGAGATTTTCCAGATGTTCAGGGATGGATGCTGCTACAGTTTTTGTGAAAACTCCAAGGGTTTCATCAAGGCGTGGCTGAGGAATTTGCATTGACCTTTGATGGATCCAAGGCCATAGTTGGAACAATTGAGGTACAGGTTGATGAAGCAATTGTTACAACAACAACATAGATGCCTAGGACTGGTGAAATATGGTTCAAGTCAACCACTACCAAAGACATTGAGTTAATGTCTTATCTCAAGCCTGAACACAAATGTATTACTTTGAAGAAATAAATACCTAGATCGTACTTGGAAGAAAAGTGGAAACACTTAATCAAATCCATCTAGGTATACATAACATGTGAAGGCAGATATGGTAGAGTAATGTTCTACCATTTCAAGCTCATGAACCATTTCATAGGTAGATGTCCTTTGAATATTCCCTTCTACCTTCACAGAAGCTTGACAAAAATGACACACCAGGTCCAAGCCATACCTAGAAAGGTGCAGGGTAGACTTTCTCATCACAGTCTTATCAAACTCATGATGCTTCAAGAATTGTAGAAGAGGGATACGAGTTGGGAATATCTTCTTTTCTGGGGTGAATTTGAACCAGAACCCCAGCCAAAAGACAAAAATAAAAATTCATTCACTAAGTCTTCAACACCACAGAGCATTAAAAGAAAAAGAAGAGCCATTTCCCCAATAATTGTAGAGGATCCAGCTTCTTCTTCCAAGTCCAAGAAGGCCAAAAATATGCTTGATTTCAGCCAAGCAACAGAAGGGAAAACTAGTGCCTCTAGTAAAAACGTTTTGAATCTTCCTTATTCAGATTCAGAGGAGGGTTTAGAGTAAGAAGAAGGAGAGGTTCCTGAGCAAGCTTATTTTGAAGAAGCACCTCTTTCACCAGAGTTTCTAGACCTGGAGATTCCTGAAGCATCAATAAATAAAGGAAAGAAGTCAACATCAAAGATTGAAAAGCTTAAAAAAGAAATATCAGAGATGAAGTTGCTTGAGAGGGTCATTAAATCCCAAAACTAGACTATAAGAAACACATCAGATGAGGTAAGAGATTGTTTTGAAATGTTAGCTAAAATGCATGTAAAGGAACAGAAAAGGAATAAGAAATTTCTCAAGGAAAATCGTAGGTTTATTAAAATGGTTAGAGGTTTACGGATCAAACTAAGGCTTAAAAATCCTAAGCCAAGAGCACATCCTGATTTAAAATCTCTAGAAGAAGTTGTTGAGAACCTAAATAAGGATCCTAAAGAGTAGGTAGATCAAAGAAAATCTGTTTTTTCAGTTTTGAAAGGTTGTGGAAAACTCAGTATTTTCGGCAACTTATTTGTTTCCCTCAAAGCGTTGTTATCTACCGAAAGCTTTGTTTTCGACAGCTAATCCTACTCTGTTTTTCACCTGTAAGCCACTGAAAACGCAGAAATTGGAAGAATGCTCATCTTTTGCTCAGATCAGAGATTTTTGTTTCCATATCATCTGGGAGGGGTTCCAAATGAAACATAAAGATTAAAAGGATACATATCATCATCCATTTCCAGTTTTTGAGGCAGATACTAAGGCAAGAAGGTTAAGTGGCTTTTCAATTTTTGGTCAAAGAAAAAAAATGCTTATTTGTCAAAATAGGATTTCGAAATGCCTTGTCATCACTTGGAAAGTTATTGAAGATATCAAATAGTGCTGAATGTTGTTGAATATTGTTGAAGATCTAGTTGATAAGGGTTGACCCTTAAATCAGGACTAGATTTGATATAGCATACTAGTTTTGATTTTATTCTATTTGAAATATTTCAAATCCATTTTTATAGGATCTTGAATTGTTATGTAAAGGCTATAAAGCCTACAAATTTTATGAAAGAAAGGGTTGGGACTTGTGATGATTAAAATGTGAAAATGCTCATAGGCTGAAAATGACTTTATGAAGGAATACAAAGGCACTAGATTTCCAGATTCCTGTGTTGTGTTTTAGTGGTGATGTTTTCTCTTATGTAACTCATTATTTCTATTTCACATGCTTTTCTTTCTGTATTGTCTATGAGAAGATAATGTGCATGATTTGTTATTGGCACCCTGTGCTGGCTTGAGACAATATCTATGTTTTCTTCCAAGTTTGAAATGCAGAATTCAGATATGCTCTACTCTACATTTGAAATAATTTTCAGTTTACTCTTATTTTCCATTTTATAAGCTCAAAGGATCCACTAGCATGATTACCTTGCCTGGTCATATTTTGTATTGGTTATTCATTTTTCATCATATTTACCTTTGACTCCATTTTGCCCAATGGTCCTTTTCCATGTCTCAACCAAAACAATTCAAAATCCATAAGCAAACCCATGCTCTACATAACTAGCCTAATATCTTATTCCAAAAAAAGATATATTATATAGAGAGATCCCTCTCTGAGTCTTGGAGGGCTAGATCTAAGAATCAAAGTGGTTTTGATGTTGCCTCTATGGCTGCCTCCACAGGCTTGGGAAAATTACAGAGTGCTAATAGGGAGGTTATATTCGGGTTTATAAGCTTAAGAATCTAGTGGCCCTGAAAGTTTAAATTGTGTTGAAGACCTTGATTACATATATAACATCCAACAAAAAACCCATCTGGTCAAAAGAAGTGTTTGTGTGTTCAACATTAGGAATTATTAGTTTACAGGGTTAGTGATTACTAGGTTAGATGTTAATCAATTAATTTTCATTAGGTGTTAGTAGTTTAGATGTTAGTCAATTAGTTCTCATTGGGGGTTAACGGACAAGTGACCATTAGTGGTTGGGTTTTAGGGGTTATGGATTGCTCTCTTGGTGGTTTAGGGATCATTAGGGGATATAAATTTAATTGGTTAGTGTGTTAGGGATATTGGTTAAATATCAATTAATCATTTAATAGGTTAGTAAGGCAGAATTTATTGTGTTAGTGCTTAGTGGGTTAGGATTTAGTGTCTTAGTTGTCATCCAGTTAGTGGTTAGTGGGATAATTTCCATCCATGGTAAATGGGTTAGTGTTATGTGTTAGTGCGTTAGTATCTTTAGGGTTAGTGAGTTAGGTATTATGGGGTTAGTGAATTAGGGGATCAAGGATTAGTGGGTTATGGGTTAGTGGATAATGTGTTGGGGATTATAAGTCAAAGGGTCACATGTTAGTGTGTTAGGAATCAGGATTCAGTGGTTATGGGTATTAGGTTAATGGTTAGTGGGTTAGACATTAGAGTGTTTTACTTAGAACTAGAGGAATTTGTAATTTCCCTGGATTACCTAGGTGAGACACAAGTTCAAATCTAGCTAGCTTCCACTATAACCCCTAGATTAGTGCCAACAACTTGCAATCCAATGCCTAGAAATAAACTTATGACATAACAAGAGTCAAGAATTTCGAAGACACACATGCAAGGGGGTCCCACTCCTATGGGGCGTCTACCCTTCTATCCTTTTCACAACAATCCAAAATATCCTTGTGGATTTGAACCTGGGTGAGGACAGTGAGAGACCTACCTCCCAACCATTCAAGTTAGGTATTAGAGTGTTAATATCTAGGAATGTAACTGTCAATGAGTTAGTGGTAAGTGTCTTAAATGTTAGGGGTTAGTAAATGAGTGCATTAGGTTTTATTTCATTAGTTCATAATGGGTACTTAGTGGGTTAGGGGTTAGTACGTTAGGGTTTAATGCATTAGTTCTTAATGGGTTAGTGGGTTAGGGATTAGTGCGTTAGGAAATTAAAGGTTAGTAGGGTAGGCTTAATGGTTTTGGAGTTCAAGTAGGTTAGTAGATCAAGAGTTAGTGGGTTAAGGGACATTAGGTATTAATGGGTTTAGAGGTTGTGGGTTAGTAGGTTAAGAGTTTTGAAAGGTTATTGGGTTATGTAATCTAGGTTATTAACATAAAATAATAATTGACATTTAAAAAACTAATATTTGTTAAAAACTTTAATCAAAGGTTTTATTTGTTTATTTATTTTAAGTTATTATGAAGAACCATGTGACCAAAAGGAGATCTTGATGGAAAATGAGGCATGTTAGGCATGTTTTAGGTCTCTACTTATGATTCCAAAATGCTCATACTAGTGTTTTAATATGTTGTCTCATTTGGGATGCTATAAAAGTTGCTTGTTATATATATGTTAAAGTAGTAATTAATATGACAATCTCTCTTTTAATGTTATAATAAACATAATAATACATTATT
This sequence comes from Picea sitchensis, assembly GCA_010110895.2. Classification (NCBI taxonomy): domain Eukaryota; kingdom Viridiplantae; phylum Streptophyta; class Pinopsida; order Pinales; family Pinaceae; genus Picea; species Picea sitchensis. The sequence goes on from SNQJ01S0099600.1 coordinate 13,064, forward strand.
TTAGATGTTAGTGTGATGTAAATACAATCCTAGTTATGGGTGAAACAATGTCTGTAATTAATAATGAGCATTAAACAAAATAAAAATCATTTCAACAAGACATTGTGTCAGAAATGTTGCTTAGTTGTTTCTTTGGTAATATTTCCTTTTAAATATTGTAATGATTGTCCAAGTTTAGGTTCTGTTATCACTCCAGGAAACTCTCTTAGGTTGTATCTCAAAGATCCCTGGTAACTTAATTACTTTTGCAATGGTTTTCTTAATAAGGGGTAATTTTTGGATCAAGATGAATATCTAGGTCACTGGATTGTGTCCTCAAGACAGTCTAGGTATAATCAAATACTAAAAGTCCGTCAAGAGTAATTATCAGATAGGTTGTGAATCAAATGGATAAAGAAACTAATCTATCGACCAGAACATACATAAAACAATATATATGATGGGTCAATAAACTAGCAGTGAATGCTTATGATCCTTTCTTAATAATCAAAGGTAAGATGATAGTCACCATAGAATATTAAACAGAGACAAGGAATAACATTCAACTTATAAGCATAGAACAGAGATGAAAAGGAAGTTTGACAATAAAAATGAAGGAAACTTGCAAGATGAATATATTTAAGAAAATGTCTGTATCACAATAGCAGTATGGTTTAGAACCCAAAATCGAACCCTTGGTTCCTCAAATGTTTTTGGCTTTATAGCCTTTACAAATAGTATCCAAATCCTAGGATACTGGATTGAATTTACATCACTCTCAATTGATCCCCAAAACCCAATCTATAAAATATAAAATAATGAAAAGCAACGTCCTATTAAGATTCATGCATACAAACTACAAAAACAAAAGTTAATGAAGGTACATGAAATTATGTGTTTCTAAATGATATTTTTAGTCTACCACGTACTTTACTATATTGACAACTATTTTCAGGTTTCAAA
>SNQJ01S0099601.1:22770-36884 GCA_010110895.2 Picea sitchensis
TAAGTAATTCCTTTCAATATAACCCACTTCATAATAATTATAAAATAATGGTGGGAGATGATCCACTTCATTCCATAGATCCCTATTAACCTAATTCTAATTATGTCCCCCATCCACTCCCATGGTTGAATCCATTGTTTTAGAAGATCTCACGAATCCCAACATCCATCTTCTCATGTTTTTTTGTTTTTTAAAACCTACAAGAGGCGTGGAAATATCGACGAAAGTTCGTTGCAAGGTAATGATTAGGTTTTAGTCTTACAAAGATTTTTGTCTCTATTGCCATGAAAGTTCATCGCACTTTTCCATGATTTTGCGTTGCACATATAGCATCTGCGTTGTAAGTTTTTTCTCTGCCAAAATTTGTTGTCTATATTGCCACGTTTTTTCATCGCAACTTTCCACGCTTTTGCATCGCATGTATGGCATCTGCATCATAATTTTTTTTACTTTGGCATGAGTTTTCATCCCTGTTGCGATGAAGTTTTGCCGCTGTTTCCATGTTTTGTAAGGTAAAACTATCTTGAGGATGATGACATGTGGATGGCCTATTTTGTCGTTGTTTCCACGAATACCTGGTTTGTGGATATAGTGACAAAAAAAAATTCACAAAAAATAGTCTTTTCTTTCATGGAAAGTGCGACGGATATGTGTGGAAATAGCAACGAAAAAACATGACAAATTCGGTCATATGTAGTAGTGTCTTCGCCATGGATTTACTGTCCTCTTCCATGATTTCATTCCTTATCCATTCAAGCATAAATATTGGTCACCCTTCTTGCTTCTCCATCACTTTCAGAATTTGTACGTCGTTCATAGTTTTTTCAATAATCTATGGATCCCTTCGCTACGTAAAAACTATTTGTTGTCAGTCATTATGTAAGTCTGCTATTTTGATTTTGTTGCGTCTCCTCCATTGCTTAAAATTTTTCTTGGAGTTCGCTGTAAACTAGCTTTTTGGAACAAGTTATTTCTTCTCATAGTCAACCCTCCTTCTTCTGAACTACCTACTGCTGTGATGAGATTTTTGTTGCACCAAGTTTCCCATTGTTGTTTGCTGCCCCGCCGAGTTTTCCACTGCACCTAATTTTTCCATCACATTTTACTACCACATCGAGTTTTTTTCTTCACCGAATTTCCCATTATTGTTTGTTGTTCCTCCAAGTTTCCCATTACTATTTGTTGTCGCGCTGAGTTTTCCAGTGCGCCGAATTTTTTTGTCGCACTTTACTACTACACCGAATTCCTCATTGCACCTAATTTTCTGCTACTATTTTGTTTGTCGCACAAAGATTCCCGTTTCTACCTTTTCTTGTATTCTCTGCAATGCTCGTCATTCTTATTCGCTACGCAGAGAGGGTATTACAATTTATTGTTGCATGCTTGAAATTAACATATACCAACACCATGACAACTTCCCAAAGCAAAATAAAGAATGCAAGTAGTGGCAAGGCCATGAGGTTTGAACCTCAGGATTTAAAATTAATAAATGCAGACCCAGAGATCAGGGCATATTTTGAACAAGCCATGTGTATAGGTTTCTGTGAAAGGATTCAAGGATATAATGTGCAACTAACTGAGCAGTTCACCCTCAATTTTACTAGTGTCAATGTGACAATTGCGGGAATCAGTTTCCAAGTGACAAAGGAAACTATGTCAGCTGCGACGGAGATGCCTCTATAGGGATTAAAATGGTTTAAAGGTGTGCATTTAGAAATTTCATGTTATATGGATTTAATCAAGCCTAAATATCGAAATCAAAAAATTGAAGCTGACACTCCAAGTGAGTATCTCCTGGAGCCTTTTGAGAAACTTTTAAAGATAATCAGGAAATGCTTCACCTGTGAAGGAAGATTCGACAGGGTGCATTCATACCACATCAGGTCACTAATGCATTTCATAGGGAAAAATCTCGTAAACTTACCCTTCTTCTTGTGTCGAATCTTGGGAAATATGGAAGACAATGTCCAAGCCAAATTTGATCAGCCAAGGAACAACTTATTCCATGTTTCATTAATTATTATGTTAGTGGTTGAAGAGTTGAGAAATTTGAACAAGGATTAGAATTATTTTATGATTTTGGCTAACATTCCTAGAGACCCTAAATGAGACATTCCTCTGTATGTTGAGGAATCAACACTTCATAGTTCATAGGTGAGAAAGGAAGATGGTACTGAAAGAAGAAAAGAGAAAGAAATAGAAGACTCCTCATTCAGTCAACCAACATCCTAAAAGAGAAGAAGTTCAAGATTTACCGATAAAACTGAGGAGATCCAAGCTCCCAGTAAACCACACACCAATTCCTCTGCCAAGAGATTTCCCATACACACAGTTCAGCTGGAGCTTGTTGAATGTGCAAACAAGGGAATTGATGAAAGAGAGGTGGATTTAGGTGAGGAAAATGCAAATACTCAGGAAATGAAACAACAGCTAGAGCAAGCTAACATGTCATAGCCCAATTTTATCAAGAAAACTGAGAATTGAGAAGGTAGATGGAAGAAACAATTATTGAAACACCAACATCACAGATTCAAGAAGGTCAATTATCTCCTACCTCACCACCAACAAGAGAAAATAATTCAAATTGGTTTTAAAAGTAGCTCATAGAGACCCAAGATGTAATCATTGAGCTTAGGGAGGAAAAGAGGATGTCAAAAGGAAATAATTATAGAACATTTCAAGGAATGCAAACCATCTATTGATAATGCATGTGCATCTCTCTCTGGTGGTCAATTCAAATTGAAAAGAAATGGGGCTTTGTTAAGACATATGAAGAATTTAAAAAGACAAATCTTGTCATTGAGAAGGACAAATAGGGCCTTACAACTGCAGGTGAATTTGAACAAAGAAGCTACAGAAAAATTGGATGATCTCATTCTATGCAACCATCTGGATTTGTGCGTGCAACCTCTGCAAGAAGATCCTCCATGTGAAATCACTACACAGATTTCGTAGCCAACAGTTGCGCAACAAAAGTCAGAATCTATTGTGCAGAGGTGATAGTGTTGTCCAGAAATATACGTGATGATTCATCACAACCGTATGGTTTTGAGTTTCCTATATAATTTATGATTGTAAACAATATTAATGATAGTTTTTTATTTCTATACCATCCTTCCTATTTTTGATAATTTTTGTAAATGTTCTTATTCTCTTTGTAAACAACCAGATCCACAACTCTAGGAGATAGTAGTTTAATTCCTAGAAGCTTAGTGTATGTTTACTTTCTATATATAAGGATTGTTTTGATGTAAAGAAAAGGGGAATGTGGGAAAACATATAAATATTTTGATCCTCTGTGTAATTCCCTAAATCTAAAGAAATACAAATAAAGAAGTCTCGAGTTCCTTAAGAAAAACATTCTAATGGTGATGCTCTAAAGTGTGTACCTCTCCTTGTATGTATTTCTTGTGTATTCATATTCATCTGTACTTCTCTTCTGTTTAAATTGGTAAATTTTAAAGTCCATAATTCATCTATGTGGTGCTCTAGACTAAAGAGATTTAAATTTTGTCTATCTTCCCAACCTAGATCAAAATTCATCCACTGTGGTGCTTTGATTTGTTGTATGTTTCTTTTCTTCTTTCACCCTACATAATCAAATTAAATACTAATTTTTATCACCTTGTTTATCCTTTTTTCCTCTGAGGAGTTCTACCTATCAAGCATTGTTTCTTTATTTTAAGGGTTGACTCCATAGCCCTAGAAACACTATGTTTTGTCAACCGATCTATTAAATTTACTTTGAAGTTTAAAATATAGCCATCAAGAAAAGAAATCTGTCTATCAGAGATCAAGTCTCAGAGAGATCCCTCTCTAGATTGAAAAGGATAGTTTCCAGTCTTAAAGTCGGTTTGTAGGTTACATTTGTAGATTGTTTTTTCATCCCAACAATTTACTTAGCGTTAACATTTTTGCACCGTTGCCGGGGATGAAATTGAAAATTTGCCCTGGGAAGAACAAATTAAAGATTAAATTTGATTCCTGAGGGTAACAGTGAATCAGACACTTTTTTTTTGGCTGAATTTGTATCACCCTGGAGACTTCATTTGAAAAAATTAGTAGCATAGTTTTGTGTTTTAAGAAAATAAGAAATCTTGGCTCCTAAGAAAGTTTACACTAGAAGGAACCTTGATCTGGAACCTATTACATATGTTTCTGATCATGAGAAGCTCTTACAAAAAAGAAATGAAAAGACAGTTAAATCATTTTCCTTCCCGGACATAAATCTATCATTACCCAAATATGGTTTAAAAATTATTTATGATCTTGACTTTGATTTAAAATTTGAGCAAACCTGCTTCAAATCTAGATCAGAATATAAGTTGAATGAAATTATCTTTGATGAGAAGAAATTCCAGGCTTTGATTCCCATTGTCCCCATTCAAATTATTCCTATTCAATTTGTCTCTTCTCAAACTGTTCAGATATCCCAAACTCCTCCTAGAGCCATGGTAGCCAAATTTGCTCCTCTTTCCTTGCCTGCCCAATTTCATGATTTACCCCAAAATTATAATAAGAGAATTAGGTCATTCGATGCTGAAGAAAATATATCATCCCAAAGACACTTGGATTGGTTCAATGACTTTGTTTATCTAGAGGAAGTAGATCACGAGGATGCAAAACTCAGGTTGTTCACACAAATTATTTTAGGAGAAGTCAGAAAATGGTTTAAAGCTCTTCCTGCAGCGAGTATCCTTAATTTTTCATCTTTTGAAACACTTTTTCTTGCAAGGTGGGGTGATAAAACTAATCTTCTCTAGTTGCTAACTCAGTACAATAATATAAAAATATCACCAAATGAAATAGTACAAGTGTTTCAAACCAGATTTATGAAAGTGTATAAGTCAATTCCTACAGAAGTTAAACCTCCTCCTGTAGCTGCTCAACTTCGATATGTTGATTCCTTTGATAGTGACTTTTTCTTGTTGTTAAGAGAAAGAAGATCCAATGCATTAGATGATATGATGAGCAATGCAATTGAAGTAGAGGTAAATTTGATGGCAGCAGGGAAGATCAAACATAATCCTGATGGAGATGTCAAGAAGGTCCAAGGAGAAGCCCATCCCTCAACTTCTCAATCATCAAATGATAAATTTGATTTGATGATGAAGACTATGGAAATATTCATGGAAATAATGTCCTTGGAAAATAAGCCTTCCACTAGGGATCAAACTGATTTTCAGCCCAGAAATCAAAATTTCAAAAGAGCTCCAGTTTATTATATTAGGAAAAGGGATAAGATAAATCAAGGTGATCAACAAATAAAACCCCCTTTCCAGAAAAACTATGAAAATGAGTATTTTGATCCAACAATTAAAGACAAAATGCATTGCTGTGATGATACATAAACAAATGTGTTTTTAACAAAAGAAGAACCTGATCAATTTATGGATGCAAATGACAAGTTTATGAAGGATAATGATGATATGTTTTCATTGGAGATAGAAGAGTTCAGGAAAGTATACCATAATTCTATTATGCAACTTCAGAAACAATACAACCTCATGAGTAAAAAGGTTCATGTAAACCTTCCAAAGGAAAATCCTACAAGGGAACTTCAGATTAATAAACCTTCTTCAAGCCAACTGAAGAAAGATAGTTTGACAAAGGATGCAATGGAGAAAGGAAAATCCAGAGAACCCCCAAGAAAATACCTGAGGTAAGAAAGGAAGAAATCATCAAAGAGGTAGAAAAGGCTCCATATCCTTTTAATTTTGAAAGTGAGATGGATAAAATAAAAATTTATGTTCCATTTAATGAGTTGATTAAGAATGGAGAATATAGAAATCAGATCATTAAAATGCTAAAAATGGAAGAAGTCCCCGACACCTCGAATGTAAAATATTATCACCCTGCTATCTTGTTTGGCCCACGTGTGGAGGAGAATGGTGATGTTGATGATGTTCCTCCTTTCTATGTCAGTCTTAAAATCCATGACATGAATTTACATAATTCCATGTTAGATTCAGGAGCATCACATAATCTAATGTCCAAGGTCGTCATGGATGAATTGGGAATTGATATTAAAAAACCTTATAAGGATCTATTCTCTTTTGATTCAAGGAAGGTGAAATGTTTGGGTTTAATCAAAGACCTGGTTGTATCGTTGTCTCAAGTTCCTTAAAAAAATATGATCATGGATGTGGTGGTTGCTGACATCCCTCCTAAATTTGGCATGTTATTATCTAGATCTTGGGCTGCAAAGTTAAAGGGAAATTTGCAAATGGATATGTCATATGCTACTATCCCTGTTTTCGGCCAACAAAGGAGGTTGTATAGAGAAGTATTGCTCAAGTACATGGAGAGTAGAAAAAATCAACCAAATAATCATCCAATTTAATCTTTTGATACTGAAGTTGGTTCCTCTATTTTTTATAATGACTTGAGTTTTGAAGAAGGGAAACCAACAACTGTCATAACTATTAAAGATGAAATTGATCATCAAGCTGAGAAGATTATAAATCAACAAAACAGTGTTGAAGATGAAATGTGGAATACGATTTTTGATGGAGATACTAGCAGGGAAGGAGCATGAGCTAGAGTGTGGATTAATCCCCCCAAGATAGGCACAAAACTATGTTCTTATAAGCTTGCTTTTGATTGTACCAATAATATGGCCGAATATGAGGTGTTGATTTTGGGATTGAAGACTTTAAAATAATTGGGTGCTAGGAGGATAGTTTTACATGGAGACTCTGAGCTTGTTATCAACCAGGTAAAGGGTATTTATCAGTTCATGCATCCTACATTGAGAACATATAGGAATTTAGTGCTTGATCTTCTTGAAGAGTTTTCACAATACAATTTATTAGTGATTCTTAAGGGGGGAAATCAAATTGCAGACGCATTGGCTAATTCAACTCCAGTTTTCAAAATTCCAATTTTTCTTAATAAAAGGTATGAAATCAAAGTCAAGCATAGGCCATCAGTACCTAATAACATTACATATTGGAAAATATTTGAAAATGACAAACAACTAGAAAGATTCCTTCAGATGAGCGATGAATTTTCTAATTTAAATATTGATGATGATTGCAGTTATCAAGAGAATGAAGATGCAAATGTTTACAACAATGATGAAATTTTTCAGAATCATATCGTTGGAAGAGATATAGTGAAGCTCAAAAATAACATTATCCCTAAAGGCTTGGTCCCATTGGAGAAATTTTTTGACAACAATGATGTAGCCAAAAATCCTAAAATCACTAAAAATGATGAGGATATAGAAGATTTCAACATTGGGAATCAAGAGGATCCCAAGATAATAAAATTGTCAAAAACTCTCAGTCCATAAATTAAAAAAAGGTATATTAGTCTTATGAATGATTTTCCCGATGTCTTTGCATGGAGTTATGAATATTTGAAGGTCTATGATACTAATGTAATTCAACATGTAATTCCCATCAAGGATGATCATAAACCCTTCAATCATAAGTTGAGAAGAATAAAACCTATGTTGTTTCCATTGATTGAAAAGGAGGTAAGGAACTGTTTGATGCCAAAATTATTATGTCCTTAATATTTTCCAAATGGGTGGCTAACCTAGTGCCTGTTAGGAACAAAAGAGGTGAGATAAGATTATGTGTAGATTTTCGTAATCTAAATAAGGTGTTTCTCAAAGACAATTATCCACTTCCCAATATGGATTATATCCTACAAAAAGTGTTGGGATCTCAGAAGATATCAATGCTCCATGGATTTTTTCATTACAAACATATTATGGTACATCCAGATGACCAAGCAAAGACAACTTTTACAACACCTTGGGGCACTTTCATGTATGCAAAAATTCCTTTTGGGCTTATGAATGATGGAGCGAATTTCCAAAGGGCCATGGACATATATTTTGTAGATGAAAAGGATAAGTTTATTGTTATTTACTTATATTATATCACTATATTTTCATACTCTGATGATCAACATCTCAAACATTTGAGAAGGGTTTTCCAGAAATGTAGAAAGTTTGGCATCTCATTGAATCCGAAAATTTCCAACTTTGGATTGCAAGAAGGAAAATTGCTTGGACACATAATTTCAAAGAAAGGTATTAAAATAGACCCCAACAAAGTGGAAGCCATTCTGAATATCGACCCTCCTAGGAGCAAGAAAGAGGTGCAATCCTTCCTAGGAAAAGTAAATTTTTTGAGAAGGTTTATTCCGAACTTGGCTGAGATCATAAAGTATATCAAAAATATGCTTAGGAAATGAAATGAAATAAAATGGGCTCCTGAAGATAGGAAGTCTTTTGAAGATATTAAAGTGGCGCTGACCAAAGATCCAGTGTTAGCTAGTCCGTATTTTACAAAAGATTTTATTTTGTTTTATTTTTCCTCAGAACAACCATTGTTGGTGTTTTGTTGCAAAAATATTATCAGAACTTTGAAAGGCCTATAGATTTTTATATAAGGACATTGAGAGACTCCCCACTAAGGTATGACATCAAGGAAAAATATGCATTTTCCTTGGTGAAATCTCTTAAAGAATTTAGAAATTATATTTGCATTCCCATTTCATTTCTTATGTGCCGAGCAATTTTGTAAAGGAAATTTTTACCCAGCCTGATCCCGAGGGGAGAAGGGGAAAATGGATAGTAGTAATGTTGGAATATTACCTTGAAATCAAACCTACAAAGCTGATTAAAGGTCAAGGGCTTGCAAAATTGATGGCGTAGTCAAATTGTGATGTTTTGGGAATCAATTTTATTGTTGATTTATCAGAAAATTCAGAAGAAGAAATAGTCCCACAAATATCCCAAAGGTTCCTTGATTCTCCTTGGTACGTTGATATTATTTATGTATTAAGAAATTTACAAGATCCTCCCAGGTTGAGCAAAACCAAAGCTAGATTTTTGAAGTTGAAAGAAACAAAGTTTTGCATTCTGGACCATTCTCTGTATTGGAAAGATCTAGGTGGGATCTTGTTGAGTTGTTTGTTGGAAGAAGAAATGAAAAAGGATATCAAATAGTTTCCCAAAGGTGACTATGGGGGACATCATTATTGGAAGACTATTGTGCACAAAATACTGAGGGCAGGGTTTTATTGGCCCAATATTTTTTCTGATGTATACAAGGAAGTTTCCAGGTGATATGAATGCCAAATTTTTGATGGAAATAGAAAGTTGCATACTCTACCTTTAAAGCTTATAGTTTTTGAAGCACCATTCATGCAATTGGTCTTGATTGTATAGGGGAAATTCATCCGCCATTCTCTGCTCAACATAGGGGGATTATGACATCCACAGACTACTTCACCAAATGGATCGAAGTAGTCCCAACAAGGCAAGCCACTGATATTATCATCATTCAGTTTTTAGAAAGTAATATTTTGTGTAGATTTGGTTATCCAGTCAAGATCATTACTGATAATGCAACGAAATTCAAATCCAAGAAAATGGAGAAATTTTGCAGTGACTATAATATAACTCTTGGTAATTCCACCACTTATTACCCACAAGGTAATGGGTTGGATGAATCATCTAATAAAATATTAACCAGGATTATTAAGAATCTTTTGTAGGAGAAAAAGAAAGCTTGGCACAAAAAGCTCATATATGTGTTATGGGTTGACAAAATTACCACTAAAAGGTCTATTTCCACATCGCCTTTCCAAATCGTATATGGTTCAGAGGCAATTTTTCCTACCTCATTAGGGCTGCCAGTGATGAGACTGATGCAAGAACAAGAATCTAAACCCAATGATTTTTTAAGGAGAATAAACCAATTGATCCATGTACAACAAATGAGTGAACAAGTCTTCAATAAATCACAACTGCATCCGGATAAAATGAGAAGAGATTTTGATAGACAAACTAAGGAAGATGATTTCAAGGTGAATGAATTGGTACTGAAGTGGGATGCAAGGAATGAAGACAGAGGAAAATATGGGAAGTTTGATCATATTTGGCTAGGACCATTTAATATTGTTGCGTACCATGGGAACAATGCATATTTGTTGCAGGAGCTTAATGGAGATCTTATTGGTGGGGGACCTGAAATGGCAAGTTTCTCAAACATTATTTGGTTTAGAAAATATTTCAATATTTTTATGTCATTGTAAATAACCATTTTATTTTTAAATGAAGCATTTCGAATCAATAATCAACAGAAAATTGAATCCCAAAGTGAAGGCCCTAAGTTTATGCTAAGTTTGGTAATAGTTGTGTGAAGAAAGTTTTGTAAGTGAGTTTATTTTGTCAGTTTAGAATTTTGAGTCAAATAAATCCCAATGGTCAGGCACTTGGTCTACTATTCTTTGCTACATCACTGGGAGGATAGCATCCCCATTGGAGCCAGTTGTTAGCACCATATTGTTTATAGATAGAGTCATATGGTTCATCCAATGTTTTAGAGTCATGTATTAGTTTTTTGAAAAAAAAAAAGTTTTCCTAAATAAGTCGCAATTGGTGTGTCAAATTTTATGAGGTCAGTGACAAAACTGAGGGATGGTTTGAAAAATCGAGTAAGGAATTTGGATTAAAGTTAGAAAAAGGGTGTAAGAATTAGTCATGTTTGAATTGTAAGGGTTTATCTTCTTAAATATTGAGACACGTCAAAAAAGAGTAATTTAGCTACCAAGGGGTTAGGATAAATGTCATGTCAAGATATATTATGAGAATCATTACCTAATCATGAATTCAGAAAATTGAACAATCATGGCATTCCTATAATTTGTACTTTGCACACTTCAAAAGTGTACCCACTACACGAGTTTGTTGCACAAATATTTAAACTAATTTCAAACTTCTCATCACCATGGATTTACCATCCTCTTCCATGAATTCATTCCTTATATGTTCAATAATAAATATTGGTCACTCTTCATGCTTATCCATCACTTTCAGAATTTGTACGTCATCCATAGATTTTTCAATAAGCTTTGGAGCCCTTTGCTGCGTAAACAATATTTGTTGTCAGTCGTTATGTAAGTCTGTTATTTTGTTTTTCTATGTCTCCTCCATTGCTTTCAGCCATTGCTTAAAAGTTTTCTTGGAGCTAGTTGTAAACTATATTTTTGGAAAAAAATGTTCCCTCTCACAGTCAGCCTTCCTTCTTCTAAACTACCCACTATTGTGCTGATATTTTTGTTGCACCAAGTTTCCCATTTATGTTTGTTGCAGCGTCGATGTTTCCACTACGCCGAATTTTTCCATCACATTTTACTACTGCACCGAGTTTTCTGCTATGCCGAATTTCCCATTGTTGTTTGCTATTGCGCCAAGTTTCCCATTATTATTTGCTTCCGCACCGAGTTTTCCACTGCACCAAATTTTTTCGTCGCACTTTACTATTGTGTCAAATTCCTTATTGCATCAAATTTTATGCTATTGTTTTGTTTTATGCACAAAGATTCATGTTGCTACCTTTTATTGTATTCTCTGCAAAGATTTCCATTCTTATTCACTAAGAAAAGAGGGTATTACAATTTATTGTTGCGCTCTTGAAATTAACATATACCAAGACCATGGAAACTTCCCAAAGAAAAAGAAGGAATTCAAGAAGTGGTAGGGCCATGATATTTGAACCTCGAGATTTAAAATTAATAAATGTAGACATGATGACCAGGGCATCTTTTGAACAAGACGGATATATGCATTTCTGTTAAAGGATTCAAGGATATAATGCGCAATTAACTGAGCAGTTCACCCTCAATTTTACTGGTGTCAGTGCGACAATTGCGGGAATCACTTTCCAACTAACAGAGGAAACTATGTCAGCTGCAACGAAGATCCCTATGTAGGGAGAAAAATGGTTTAAAGGTATGCCTTTAGACATTTTATTTTATATGGATTTCATCAAGCCTGAATATCAAAATCGAAAAATTGGAGCCGAAATTCCAAGCGAGTATCTCCTGGAGCCTTTTGAGAAACTTTTAAATATAATCAAGAAATACTTCACATGTGAAGGAAGATTCGACACGGTGCATCCATACCACATCATGCTACTGATGCATTTCATAGGGAAAAATCCTGTAGACTTACCCTTCTTCTTGTGTCAAAGCCTGGGAAAGATGGAAGACAATGTCTAGGCCAAAGTTGATCAGCCAGGGAACAACATATTCCATGTTTCATTAATTAATATGTTAGTGGTTGAAGAGTTGAGAAATTTGAATAAGGATTGTAATTCTTTTATGATTTTGGCTAACATTCCTAGAGACCCTAAAGGAGAGATTCCTCTATCTGTTGAGGAATCAACACTTCATATTTCATAGGAGAGAAAGGAAGATGTTGTTGAAAGAAGAAAAGGGAAAGAAATAGAAGACTCATCATTCAGTCAACCAACATCCCAGAAGAGAAGTAGGTATAGATTTACTGATAAAACTTAGGAGATCCAAGCTCCTATTAAATTGGTCACCAAGTCCTCTACCAAGAGATTTACCATACACATAGTTCAACTAGATCTTGTTGAATGTGAAAGCAAGGGAATTTATGAAAGACAGGTGGAGTTAGGTGAGGAAAATGCAAATACTCAGGAAATGAAACAACAACTAAAGCAAGCTCAACACGTCATAGCCCAGTTTTATCAAGAAAACAGAGAATTGAGAAGGCAGCTAGCAGAACAAATTATTGAAACACCAGAATCATAGAGTCAAGTAGGTCAGTTATCTCCTACCTCACCACCAACAAGAGAAAATAATATCAATTGGTTTAAAAAGAAGCTCAGAGAGGCCCAAAATGTAATCATTGAGCTTAGGGAGGAAAAGAGGATGTCTGAGGAAATAATTATGGAACATTTTAAGGAATGAAGACCATCTATTGATAATGCGTGTGCATCTCTCTCCGACACCCAATTGAAATTGAAAATAAATGGGGCTTTGTTGATACAGATGAAGAATTTGAAAAGACAAATCTTGTCATTGAGAAGGACAAATAGGGCCTTACAACTACAGGTGAATTTGAACAAAGAAGCTACGAACAAATTGTATGATCCCATTCTCTGTAGCTAACTGGATTCACACACACAACCTCTACATGAAGATCCGCTGCACGAAATCACTGTGCAGATTTCATAGCTAGCAGTTGCACAGCAAAATCCAGAATCTATTGCGCAAGGGTGATAGTGTTGTCCAAAAATATGCGTGATGATTCATCACAACCCTATTGTTGTGATTTTCCTAAGCAATTTATGATTGTAAACAACATTCCACATAGTTTGTGATTGCGAGATCAACTTTCCTATTTTTTATCATTTTTGTAAAGGTAGTAATTCTCTTTGAAAACAACCAAATCCACAACTCTAGGAGATAATAGTTTGATTCCTAGAAGCTTAGTGTAGCTTTACTTTCTATATATAAGGACTATTTTGATGTAAACAAAAGGGGTGTGCGAGAAAAAGTATAGATATTTTGATCCTGTGTGTAATTTCCCGAATCTAAAGAAATACAAATGCAGAAGTCCCGAGTTCCTTAAGAAAAAAATTCTAATGGTGATGCTCTAAAGTTTGTACCTCTCCTTGTATGTATTTCCTGTGTATTCATATTCATTTGCAGTTCTCTTCTGATTAAATTGGTAAATTCAAAAGTCCAAAATTCATCTAAGTGGTGCTCTAGACTGAACCAATTTAAATTTTGTCTATCTTCCCAACTAAGATTAGAATTCATCCACTGTGGTGCTATGATTTTGTTGTATGTTTCTTTTCTTATTTCACCCTACATAATCAAATTAAAAAATGAAGTTCATCACCTTGCTTATCCTTTTTTCCTCTGAGGATTTCTGCCTACCAAGCATTGTTTCTTTGTTTTCAGGGGTTGACTCCATAGCCCTGGAAACACTATCTTTTGTCAGCAGACATGTTAAATTTACTTTGAAGTTTAAAATCTATCCATCAGGAGAAGCAATCTGTCTATCAAATATAAAGTCTCAGAGATAGCCCTCTCTAGATTGGAAAGGCTAGTTTCGAGTATTAAATTTGGTTTGTAGGTTACCTTTGTAGATTGTTTTTTCATCCCAACAATTTACTCAACATTAACAATGGCCATCCCTGAAGATATTACCAGATTGCAGGTCAACTTGTTCAAGAACCAATTTTGGGAAATTTCCTGGTTATTTACTAGAGTTACGGGCCAAGAAAATACTGCCAACATTTCTCGTATGATTATTTATATCTTATATTTTA
>SNQJ01S0099601.1:38956-49307 GCA_010110895.2 Picea sitchensis
CACAACAACAACATTTCCAAAATAACACAATTCCAACCATTTGATAACATCCCACATGTTGTTTCTATCCTTTCAGATGATCCACTTGTCTCCAAAAACATCTCCCTTCCAAAGAAGGGGAGAACCAAATAACACACTATATTCAGCAGAAATCTAGACCCAAAAATGATCTGGAAATAGAACAATTATAGCAAATAATTAACTATTTCATATTTGTGGAAAATCACACATCCATCAACAAATCTAGATTGATGTAATTTACCTTTGACTACAATATTTATTATGAACAACCATCTCTTCTCAGTACATGTTCCTTAAAGGAAGAATAATATTTCCAAATAAATTGACACCTATAAATTTACCTTACTATAGAAACACAAACATTCCACTCTATATTTAGGAACTTTTTTTATCAAACTAGTTGACTGAAGCTAAGCATAGAGTTCCTTGGAGATATAATTTATAAGAATCTCCCCAAATACCATAGACAGACCTTTGAAATGAACCCATGAACCTCCATAAGTAAACTTGAAACAATAACCATTTAGAATCAATTGTCATAATGTAGTGAAAGAAAAGTGGTCAATAGCCTAAATATTGTGAGACTAATTGAGTTTCCACCAGGATAGAGACCATCCTTTCAAGGCATCACATTAACAACCTTCATATTGTAGAGGAGAAACCATGTCAAATCATTTTCCTTTACTATGAATTGAGTCTAGTCGATTAAATGTTGGTCAATTTCTCCTGGAGGTCAACTTCTCTCTTGGTGGGTGTGATTCACTTGGTTTATGCTTGAATACTCTTGGTGAGTCGATTTCTCTCTCAGTGGGTGTGATTCACTTGGTTTATGCTTGAATACTCTTGGTGAGTCGATTTCTCTCTCAGTGGGTGTGATTCACTCAGTTTATGGTCAAATTCCCTTGGCTCAATTGGATAATTCTTTAATTGGTAAACACCCATTCCTCACAAGGAAGGAATACAACCCATACAACCTCATACAACACATGGGAAGCAAAACAAAACTTTCTAGTAAGGCGATTATGGCCCAAATCGGAGGTACAACTTGAGTGAAGGTCAAACTCTCAACCAAGAACTAATTAATATGCCCAAGGAGAGAGAAATAATGTGCAACAAACTTTGAGAGATGAATTTCTAGATACGAGGGATAAGAATTAGTAAAATAGATGGAAATAAGTAATATACATATTATTGTAGACATCGATCTTAGAATTCAATGTGAATTGGATGATGGACATTCCATAGTGGTTGCAGTTCTTCATTTCCATCGAAATTCAAATACAAAGACCAATTTAAACTACAACTAAACAAGTATACAACTATTAATTAACCACAGATAATTAGTATTGATATACACATTCATACAAATGAATTCATCAACAATAAACATAGGAATCAGTGATAACGAACAAAACATTTTACCTTGGAAACCCAAATGGGAAAACCAGCCTCGAATGGGGCTTAGTTTCTTGATTTTGGAAATCTTTGATACAAATATTTTATGGCCCTCTACGCCTCTTCCTCTCTTAGTCAAAAGACCCATTGAGAGTGAAATTCCTAAGAGAAATAGGGAGATATAGGTTAAGGAGTCCATGACCCTTCATTTTCCATTCCTCATCCTTTCTCTCCTATTCTATTTTTTTCTTTTCATTTAATTATTTTTATTCCTCTCATATTTGTCTCATTCACCTTGTAAATTTACTTTGTTTTAGAATATTTGATAACCTTCATAAATTGTAGAATTCCATTATAGGTAATAAGTCTTACACCCATTCGCTAGTTCAAAACCATTTTGGATCATACCTCCCCATTGAGAGGATTTTTGGTCTCCAAAAGCTTAAGGAAACCAACCTAGTTCAATGTGACTTCTATTTTATTCTCTAGATAGTGGCTCTGACTCTGGCTCCTCACTACAACTTTGACTCTGGCTCTGACTTTGACTTATATCTCTTGTCTTGGCTATGGATATTTGGATGCTTGAATCTGTTAGGACTGAAACTACAACCTCATGAGGATGTAAATCCCCCTACATTTTTATAGAGGTGGTACTCCTCTTTAGATTTTCTTAGGATTTATAAATATTCGGAATGTGGGACTTGACAAAAGTCCATTTTGGTACTCAAATAAACATAAAAATTGCAAACAAATAAAAGGAAAATGTTTTTTTTTTTCTTTTTAAATAAGGTTCCTGAGAAAGGACCGGGAATTACACATTTCACACATTTAAAGCAAATAAGCAAAATTTCCTCACATCCATCATAGTTTAGGATAAATATTTATAATCACACAAAATAAAAAGAAGATGATTTGCATGCATAAGAGAACTTTAACAGAGTGGACACATGGGAAGCTCAAACAAATATAACGAGAGATCAACCTCAAATACTTTATATTCTAAAAACATGGTTGTAAAGCACAATCGAGATTGTTTCCAAAGTAGCTCTCTTGAAATTTCCAAAAATACATAGTCTGTTACATATTCTTTGAAATTGTAAATGAGTTTGTATTAAATATTGGGATTGGGGCTCCCGTGGACCATAAAGAAAATAAATACAAGAAATAAGATTTTAGAAGGAAGACGATGGGTGGTATAAGGATTAGCAAGACCTAGTAAGAAGAAAAAAGGAGTTATCAGTATTTGGTTAAACCTTTCTAGTGAAAGAGGTGGAATAGTTGGATTAAGAAATTTATAAAGAAAAGAACAATGTGATCAGCATAAAATTACTATGATGGTATCTCATGTTTTCATTTTCTCACTGATGTCCTTTTATCATTTTCATCAACGGTTACAGGAATCGTCTCAACTGCTTCTTTCCCTTCATTTGTCAGTTTATAGATAGCTTTCTTGAACCATTCTTCGATGTAACTTTTCATAGGTGCCATGTTGATTTCATGTTGGATTTTACTGTTGAACCCCCCCCCCCCCANCCCCCCCCCCCCCCAAGTATCGAATATCAAGGGAAATTCCATGTAATTCTTCTTCAATATCCTAATTTTTTGCAGAGCAATCCACTAGCTAATTATCTATGGCATCCTCATCATATTCAATTATACCATAGAATTTTTCAATTGACAATTCTTTAAAAATATCAACTTTCTCATTGAATTGTTGTTTTGTTAGGAACAAAGAGTTGAGGATCAACTTGGGATCTTGGACTTCGTTAGTGCTTCAGGCTAGGTCTACCTTTGTGAGCCTTTTGAATAGTTATTCTCTCCTTGTTATGTCTTGGTTTCATGCTTGAGCGATGTTGTTCAAGTTATTTATTTTTTCCTTCCAACATGCATTCAACTATTTGATCCGACTTGGAGAGGGAAGGTACTCCTCTCTTCTCTTTAGCTCTGACATGTTGTAAAATTTAAGACCAAAGGGTACCACGGCATCAAGGTAGAAACACTCTTCATTTTTTAGCTCAGCCAGTAAATATGCATGGAAGGCATGCGCCCTCAAGCGAAAATAAATCATGTTCTTTGAAATTTCCCAAGATTCTGTAATCAATGCCATTATTTTCTTGATATTGTTCTCCACATAGCTCATGGATGATGTGAGTAAGCTTGAGGATCCTTTCAATTTGTCTTCGCGTGTGGTGGGTCCGACAATTTCCAAAGGGATAGCAAGAAGTGGAAGAGGCATCAAGGTCTCTTCCAGTTCCTTAATCCTTTCCTTTAACTTTATATTTTCCTCTTTGAGACCACCAATGAAATCATCCAATTCATTGCCAGTTTCTTTATGGATTATGGAAATATGGGAAGGCCACATATTTTTTAGGTTAACCTTTGAATGATATTTCCCCTTTTTATTATTTGCATCACTCTTCTCAATAATTAATTTCTTATATTTGTTGTTAAAGACAACGCTCTGAAATACAAATGATTATTCTTCATCAAATATCTCATTCTCAACAATTTCCAACGAATGATTTTGGTGGGAAGCACCTCCTAGATGATCAATGTTAGGAAACATTTTCTCAATGTTGGCCTCGAGATCCATATCTTCGAGGGAGAAGCTATTGATGTCACTTTTGATACAATGCTCTTCTTCCTCTTGTACAATATTCTTCCTCTTCTTCCTTAGAGGGAGTTTATGTGAGATTTCAATTTTTCCTAGAGGGAGGTTCTTGTCTCCTCCTCCTCATGAACTACTATTGATTACCTTTTTAGATGGGTGGGTCGTTGGAGCATTGCTCCAGGGTGTTTTAGTCTTAGGATTAACTGTTGAGGACTGGGCACAGTTCTCTCTATGACCCTTTCATTTATGTTTGTAAAATTCATTGGTATTGAGTATCATATCTAAGTCGCCAACAATGTGGGTAGGATTTCCCAGGTTATTATCTTCTTATTCTCCTAGAACAGTGTGGATAAATGAATTTATAAAACCCATTGTTAACATATGTTCCACAAAGATTCCATTGGGTTCAAACCCTCCAATATTTTCAACATACTTGAGATTCAATTTGTGGAAGCGGTTTGCAAATTCATCAATTTTGTTCATATTTCTAAATAAAAAATCCCCAATTTTCCAAGTCAAAGGTATGAATTGTTTTTTTTGTTTCTCATGAAAAAAGTGCAGCCGAAAATTAGATTTCCTTGCAACTTCTGTAACAAACATTTTGTCGTATATAGGGCATGGAAGAAAGGAGGGATTTTCCTTAGAACCGAAAATCCTGATGACATTGTAATTTTCCATTTGCTCCAAAGTCCCCTTTTTGTCTAGAAATTTACTAGCTTGAGCAGATATTCTTGGGGTATATTTTCTAAACAACAATCCTTTAAGAACCTAGACAAAGTCATTGAAAACTTCATAAAAATGTAGGGAAGTTTTGTGCCTCCATAACGCTTGGTAACAAAAGGTCACGGGGTCAAATTCACAATTCACCTTCTTGCATATAGACAATTTAGGCAATTGACAGCAATGCGCTATCGCAAAAACCAAATAAGAAGTCATAAAGATTTTCTTATCCTTTTTATACTTAGACAATTGGGAAGAGATTTCAATGGAAATCAACTTTCCCCAATCAAAAATGTCCTGACCCTTGAAAGTAAAATATAAGATATAAATAATCATACGAGAAATGTTGGCAGTATTTTCTTGGCCCGTAACTCTAGTAAATAACCAGGAAATTTCCCAAAATTGGTTCTTGAACAAGTTGACCTGCAATCTGGTAATATCTTCAGGGATGGCCATTGTTAATGTTGAGTAAATTGTTGGGATGAAAAAACAATCTACAAAGGTAACCTACAAACCAAATTTAATACTCGAAACTAGCCTTTCCAATCTAGAGAGGGCTATCTCTGAGACTTTATATTTGATAGACAGATTGCTTCTCCTGATGGATAGATTTTAAACTTCAAAGTAAATTTAACATGTCTGCTGACAAAAGATAGTGTTTCCAGGGCTATGGAGTCAACCCCTGAAAACAAAGAAACAATGCTTGGTAGGCAGAAATCCTCAGAGGAAAAAAGGATAAGCAAGGTGATGAACTTCATTTTTTAATTTGATTATGTAGGGTGAAATAAGAAAAGAAACATACAACAAAATCATAGCACCACAGTGGATGAATTCTAATCTTAGTTGGGAAGATAGACAAAATTTAAATTGGTTCAGTCTAGAGCACCACTTAGATGAATTTTGGACTTTTGAATTTACCAATTTAATCAGAAGAGAACTGCAAATGAATATGAATACACAGGAAATACATACAAGGAGAGGTACAAACTTTAGAGCATCACCATTAGAATTTTTTTCTTAAGGAACTCGGGACTTCTGCATTTGTATTTCTTTAGATTCGGGAAATTACACACAGGATCAAAATATCTATACTTTTTCTCGCACACCCCTTTTGTTTACATCAAAATAGTCCTTATATATAGAAAGTAAAGCTACACTAAGCTTCTAGGAATCAAACTATTATCTCCTAGAGTTGTGGATTTGGTTGTTTTCAAAGAGAATTACTACCTTTACAAAAATGATAAAAAATAGGAAAGTTGATCTCGCAATCACAAACTATGTGGAATGTTGTTTACAATCATAAATTGCTTAGGAAAATCACAACAATAGGGTTGTGATGAATCATCACGCATATTTTTGGACAACACTATCACCCTTGCGCAATAGATTCTGGATTTTGCTGTGCAACTGCTAGCTATGAAATCTGCACAGTGATTTCGTGCAGCGGATCTTCATGTAGAGGTTGTGTGTGTGAATCCAGTTAGCTACAGAGAATGGGATCATACAATTTGTTCGTAGCTTCTTTGTTCAAATTCACCTGTAGTTGTAAGGCCCTATTTGTCCTTCTCAATGACAAGATTTGTCTTTTCAAATTCTTCATCTGTATCAACAAAGCCCCATTTATTTTCAATTTCAATTGGGTGTCGGAGAGAGATGCACACGCATTATCAATAGATGGTCTTCATTCCTTAAAATGTTCCATAATTATTTCCTCAGACATCCTCTTTTCCTCCCTAAGCTCAATGATTACATTTTGGGCCTCTCTGAGCTTCTTTTTAAACCAATTGATATTATTTTCTCTTGTTGGTGGTGAGGTAGGAGATAACTGACCTACTTGACTCTATGATTCTGGTGTTTCAATAATTTGTTCTGCTAGCTGCCTTCTCAATTCTCTGTTTTCTTGATAAAACTGGGCTATGACGTGTTGAGCTTGCTTTAGTTGTTGTTTCATTTCCTGAGTATTTGCATTTTCCTCACCTAACTCCACCTGTCTTTCATAAATTCCCTTGCTTTCACATTCAACAAGATCTAGTTGAACTATGTGTATGGTAAATCTCTTGGTAGAGGACTTGGTGACCAATTTAATAGGAGCTTGGATCTCCTAAGTTTTATCAGTAAATCTATACCTACTTCTCTTCTGGGATGTTGGTTGACTGAATGATGAGTCTTCTATTTCTTTCCCTTTTCTTCTTTCAACAACATCTTCCTTTCTCTCCTATGAAATATGAAGTGTTGATTCCTCAACAGATAGAGGAATCTCTCCTTTAGGGTCTCTAGGAATGTTAGCCAAAATCATAAAAGAATTACAATCCTTATTCAAATTTCTCAACTCTTCAACCACTAACATATTAATTAATGAAACATGGAATATGTTGTTCCCTGGCTGATCAACTTTGGCCTAGACATTGTCTTCCATCTTTCCCAGGCTTTGACACAAGAAGAAGGGTAAGTCTACAGGATTTTTCCCTATGAAATGCATCAGTAGCATGATGTGGTATGGATGCACCGTGTCGAATCTTCCTTCACATGTGAAGTATTTCTTGATTATATTTAAAAGTTTCTCAAAAGGCTCCAGGAGATACTCGCTTGGAATTTCGGCTCCAATTTTTCGATTTTGATATTCAGGCTTGATGAAATCCATATAAAATAAAATGTCTAAAGGCATACCTTTAAACCATTTTTCTCCCTACATAGGGATCTTCGTTGCAGCTGACATAGTTTCCTCTGTTAGTTGGAAAGTGATTCCCGCAATTGTCGCACTGACACCAGTAAAATTGAGGGTGAACTGCTCAGTTAATTGCGCATTATATCCTTGAATCCTTTAACAGAAATGCATATATCCGTCTTGTTCAAAAGATGCCCTGGTCATCATGTCTACATTTATTAATTTTAAATCTCGAGGTTCAAATATCATGGCCCTACCACTTCTTGAATTCCTTCTTTTTCTTTGGGAAGTTTCCATGGTCTTGGTATATGTTAATTTCAAGAGCGCAACAATAAATTGTAATACCCTCTTTTCTTAGTGAATAAGAATGGAAATCTTTGCAGAGAATACAATAAAAGGTAGCAACATGAATCTTTGTGCATAAAACAAAACAATAGCATAAAATTTGATGCAATAAGGAATTTGACACAATAGTAAAGTGCGACGAAAAAATTTGGTGCAGTGGAAAACTCGGTGCGGAAGCAAATAATAATGGGAAACTTGGCGCAATAGCAAACAACAATGGGAAATTCGGCATAGCAGAAAACTCGGTGCAGTAGTAAAATGTGATGGAAAAATTCGGCGTAGTGGAAACATCGACGCTGCAACAAACATAAATGGGAAACTTGGTGCAACAAAAATATCAGCACAATAGTGGGTAGTTTAGAAGAAGGAAGGCTGACTGTGAGAGGGAACATTTTTTTCCAAAAATATAGTTTACAACTAGCTCCAAGAAAACTTTTAAGCAATGGCTGAAAGCAATGGAGGAGACATAGAAAAACAAAATAACAGACTTACATAACGACTGACAACAAATATTGTTTACGCAGCAAAGGGCTCCAAAGCTTATTGAAAAATCTATGGATGACGTACAAATTCTGAAAGTGATGGATAAGCATGAAGAGTGACCAATATTTATTATTGAACATATAAGGAATGAATTCATGGAAGAGGATGGTAAATCCATGGTGATGAGAAGTTTGAAATTAGTTTAAATATTTGTGCAACAAACTCGTGTAGTGGGTACACTTTTGAAGTGTGCAAAGTACAAATTATAGGAATGCCATGATTGTTCAATTTTCTGAATTCATGATTAGGTAATGATTCTCATAATATATCTTGACATGACATTTATCCTAACCCCTTGGTAGCTAAATTACTCTTTTTTGACGTGTCTCAATATTTAAGAAGATAAACCCTTACAATTCAAACATGACTAATTCTTACACCCTTTTTCTAACTTTAATCCAAATTCCTTACTCGATTTTTCAAACCATCCCTCAGTTTTGTCACTGACCTCATAAAATTTGACACACCAATTGCGACTTATTTAGGAAAACTTTTTTTTTTTCAAAAAACTAATACATGACTCTAAAACATTGGATGAACCATATGACTCTATCTATAAACAATATGGTGCTAACAACTGGCTCCAATGGGGATGCTATCCTCCCAGTGATGTAGCAAAGAATAGTAGACCAAGTGCCTGACCATTGGGATTTATTTGACTCAAAATTCTAAACTGACAAAATAAACTCACTTACAAAACTTTCTTCACACAACTATTACCAAACTTAGCATAAACTTAGGGCCTTCACTTTGGGATTCAATTTTCTGTTGATTATTGATTCGAAATGCTTCATTTAAAAATAAAATGGTTATTTACAATGACATAAAAATATTGAAATATTTTCTAAACCAAATAATGTTTGAGAAACTTGCCATTTCAGGTCCCCCACCAATAAGATCTCCATTAAGCTCCTGCAACAAATATGCATTGTTCCCATGGTACGCAACAATATTAAATGGTCCTAGCCAAATATGATCAAACTTCCCATATTTTCCTCTGTCTTCATTCCTTGCATCCCACTTCAGTACCAATTCATTCACCTTGAAATCATCTTCCTTAGTTTGTCTATCAAAATCTCTTCTCATTTTATCCGGATGCAGTTGTGATTTATTGAAGACTTGTTCACTCATTTGTTGTACATGGATCAATTGGTTTATTCTCCTTAAAAAATCATTGGGTTTAGATTCTTGTTCTTGCATCAGTCTCATCACTGGCAGCCCTAATGAGGTAGGAAAAATTGCCTCTGAACCATATACGATTTGGAAAGGCGATGTGGAAATAGACCTTTTAGTGGTAATTTTGTCAACCCATAACACATATATGAGCTTTTTGTGCCAAGCTTTCTTTTTCTCCTACAAAAGATTCTTAATAATCCTGGTTAATATTTTATTAGATGATTCATCCAACCCATTACCTTGTGGGTAATAAGTGGTGGAATTACCAAGAGTTATATTATAGTCACTGCAAAATTTCTCCATTTTCTTGGATTTGAATTTCGTTGCATTATCAGTAATGATCTTGACTGGATAACCAAATCTACACAAAATATTACTTTCTAAAAACTGAATGATGATAATATCAGTGGCTTGCCTTGTTGGGACTACTTCGATCCATTTGGTGAAGTAGTCTGTGGATGTCATAATCCCCCTATGTTGAGCAGAGAATGGCGGATGAATTTCCCCTATACAATCAAGACCAATTGCATGAATGGTGCTTCAAAAACTATAAGCTTTAAAGGTAGAGTATGCAACTTTCTATTTCCATCAAAAATTTGGCATTCATATCACCTGGAAACTTCCTTGTATACATCAGAAAAAATATTGGGCCAATAAAACCCTGCCCTCAGTATTTTGTGCACAATAGTCTTCCAATAATGATGTCCCCCATAGTCACCTTTGGGAAACTATTTGATATCCTTTTTCATTTCTTCTTCCAACAAACAACTCAACAAGATCCCACCTAGATCTTTCCAATACAGAGAATGGTCCAGAATGCAAAACTTTGTTTCTTTCAACTTCAAAAATCTAGCTTTGGTTTTGCTCAACCTGGG
>SNQJ01S0099603.1:0-15368 GCA_010110895.2 Picea sitchensis
TTGTGTAATTAGACCAAATCCTTTTATCACATGCAATATATCACACTGTGAAATGCACATTCTTGACATGCTTGTGCAAACAACATAATTACATGGTAATGGGAAAATGTATAAGGAAAATGATTGGTTGAGTGTCTATGTATTTTCTGTATGCACAGTATTATAATTGATGTAACAGGTCTCCTGAGAAAAGAGAATCGGATCTAAAACATAAACTATGACCTGTTTCATTCGTAAGTTGAACTAGCAAGCTACAATAGCTATTGATCCAAAGAGGAGAGTCGATCTTGACTATCTGAGGACAAATTGTTTACCACTGAGATCACTGTGTTAATCGATGAGGAACAATATACATTGAATCGATGGATGGAATGAATGCTAGCCGTTGATCATATCGAAGCTATAGAAGTCAGGGTAGAGGGTATTGATTGCCTGAGATTTTTCGAAGTTTATACCTCGACGGGGAAAATCACTGATATCCCCGGTGGCAGGGTTCCACATGGGGTTCCATTTTCGTGTCTCCCATAAACCAATGGAGGAAGAGAGAAAGAGTGGCATCATATCGATGTGGAGTGCCAATGTGGTAGCTAATGTACCAGAGGGTGATACGTGGTGGTATTTGATTTGTTGACGGGTCTATTGTGGGCCCTGATGGACCTAAGCTCTTGTTTTATCACCCTAAGTTGTGGATTGTTAGATCCACGGGCTAAGAGATCTCAACCATTGGTCTTGTAGTAATATTAGGAGGGGGTTTTCATGCCTGATATATCGGAGTACCGAATATCATATACCTGGGGGTGTCATGATCACACACCCTTATAAGCTCCAGTCTAGAGTATCGCCGCCACAGAAGTTGTCATGATCACACATATAAAACCGATACTAATAGGGTAGGAGACATCATGGGGTTATTTCCTTATATTGATTTTAACCAAAGAAAGGAAGGGACGCGTGGTGGGGATGCCATTAGACAATGTAATTAAGGCAATTAAGAACATACATATGTCAACACTCGAATGAGGAGACCATATGTGAGACGATGACACATACACCTCATTAGTCCATGTGGGAGGTACACATGTCAAGTGGTGATTGTGCCGTAATATGGCGGGTGTTTTAGCATTTTGAGGAGCAGTGCGGCTGTTGATAAAGAGTGCCATATGTCACACCGGGTTGAGGCATGGAGTGCCACATATTTGAAGTGCCAACTAAATGGATCAGATGCTTGAAGTTAAGGGCGCATGAGATGCCTGATGGGCTAGTGGGACAGTGTCCCAGTAGCCACATGTAGTGCCACTATTCAACTAGGTGGCAAGGTTTGGTGGATTTGCGTGTCATGGGTGACAACTTAACCACTCGATCGGGCACTTGAGGTTGGATTGAGTCTAGGTTTACTCAGGGGCCGATATATTAGTACCTTGGTGGCTAGACATCCGGTATGATCCAGTTATTTTCGGCGCAGAAATGAGAGCTGAGATATAATAAAGAAATGCCGCGAGAGATATTGCAGATATTCAATAATATAACAGAAATGTATGAGGGATGAACCCATAGACACAGATATACAGTAAAACACGATTTTATTATCAAAAGTAATGCGGTAAAATACAGAGTGAAAGGCTTCGCTAGAATGGTAGCAACTTATCTCGAGAAGAGATGTGGCGGCTACTAGCATTAGCAAGAAGATGGTTACAATGAGGCTCACGGAGGCCTTTTGCAATGTCCCGGAGATGCCGAAGTCCTAGACATCTCAAAACTTAACCCTAGGAGATGAGCGCCAAAGTCATGTGGGCCCGTTTGGGTAAGTTGGTGCATCAACTAGGAATTAAATAACTTTGCATCTGATCTCCGTTTAGAGTGTGATAGCTCGTTGGAAAGGTATTGTCGAGGAGATTCATTTTGGAGGCTCAATCATTAGCAACCGGCTGATCATTTGAGAACCTCGATCTCGAAAAACTTCATTTAGGCCCTCAAAATGGCGGTACGAAAACGCTAAATATAGTAAATTGCCAAATGGCCAAAAAACTGTTTTGAACAATTTGGAAAAGGTGGGTGGCCCCGATATCCACGGATCAATCCTTATCCTTAGGAAGCAATGGTCTCCATTAGTTGAGTTCAGAGGGAGAGGAAAAACATTTGTTGAATCGCATCTTGGTGAGCTACTTGTCTTCTTGGAGATCCATATTTACTTGGTTATTAATCTGTCGCGAACACGTGGCTAGAAGGTTTGGACCTTTTTAACTTGTCTACATACTTTATATGATTGTGTGCAGAAGAAATCCTTTCACTTTTCTTCAATATTATCGAAATTATTTTGTTGGATAGAAGGTTCTCTGGCCAAGGCTGTAGTGGTTGAAATATCCTTATATTCACCTTTTGAACAGGTTGTGGAGAAGATGAATTTTCTAGTATGAGATACTACCTTGCAACATTGGGTGGGCGTGGTTGGAACTACCTCCGGTATCTGTAGAGATGACCCCCAAAGTAATAATGACACTAAGGGGTCAAGACTCATAGATAGCATGGTGTTTCCACATATGGCTGGCCCAAGACATCATAGACATCCGGTGGGGAAAAATCACATAATACCTCATCCTTGAAGGGTTGGATCGATATGACAATGGAAACTGTTGCTGGTGAGATATCGTCCTTAGCAAAGCCACCCAATGTTAATATGGTTAGGTGTGGTGTTGTCGACAATCCCAGCTGACGACAACCTCTATTTGAGATGAGGTTTTTAAGCTTAAGCTATCAACAATAAAAATCACGTGAGGTCCCCTTCACCCACATCGTGAATGAAAAGGTGCTCCCCTCTTACGGATCTATTGGTTCTTGGTTGAATTGATGCGGTGTGACAATAGCGGGCCAGGGTACAACGTCGATGCTGCATCTTTACGATATTTTCAGAATCCGGTCGAATCGAGGTTTGGCTCCTTGTCTTTGATCTGACCACCAATGACTGTTTTGGCGACATTCATCGGTGTGCGGGGGGCTTTTATTGGAAATCGCGCACCATTTCGGTGTCCTTTGTCTTCGGACCCTTCTTTTCACGTGGCGGTGGTTTTGAGACTGTTTGTTAGAATTGTCTTTGTCATGTACTTTGATTATTTGTGGATTTGCAGACCCGAACTCTAGTTTGTTCTGGTGCCAAATTTCCGCTCGATTTTAGCAGCATATCGATAAGCGTACCAGAGTGATGAGATGTCTAGAAAATCATTTCCGGTTTGGATGTATCTGTGTAGAGAGCCATGGTATTCGGAGACAAATGTGGTTGGGAGTCTTTGATACCTAGCTTGGTGCTTAAGGTATGGAGACCGTGGTGAACTCTGGGCCTTGGCCCTCTTGCCCGCTGATGTGGTCCATCTCATGTATTGTTCCTCATAGTTTTCCAGCGGGGTAGATGCGTTCCTTTACGCATCCACAAAAAATCCCAAGTGGGCTCGGCCCCATATATTCCAGACTCCTACATTGGAACTCTGCTCGATTAAGTTTCCACCAATGTTTGACATGGGGAGAGCCTTAGGAGTGAGAAGGTGATCTTTTTCATATGCAGAAAATTATGAACATTGAAATAACCTTAGCGGATTTAACCATTTATCTAGAGCATACGCTGACCTTAAAACAAAGGAATATCAAAATTAACACAGTACCTTGAAGGCTGAGGTGCCTCCAAAGTGGTCGCGATGAAGATGCCTAATGCTGCTCGGCGGTGTTGAAGGACATGGAAAAATTCTCCATCATTTAGTCCCTACATGCGTGATGAGCTTGCTCAACAATAGGCGATAGGATCGTGCGCTCCATCGTTTTTCTTTTCTTATGCCAATGAGGGTTTCTTGGGTGTGAGAGAGTGATTGTACTCAGAGAGACAAGCTCGAGACAACTTTCTATACTTTCGGACCTATTAGGGGACATGCACTAAAAAAAGCGAACAAGAACAACCTGCTCTGAAACCACTTGTTGAATTATTTTCGACGCAGTAGAGATATAAAGAAATGCATAGAGATGTGGCATACTATTCCAATAATATGAAATGTATGCTCCAGGAGATGCAACCATAAACACAAATATCTGATAATACACAATTTCTATTAATCAAAGTAATGCAGTAAAAATACAGAGTGAAAGACTTCGCTAGAATGGTGGCTTATCTCGAGAAGAGATGTGGCTACGTCATAAGAAGATGGTTACAATATGAGGCTTTGGAGCCCTTTTAAAATGTCGGGGAATGCCAAAGTCTTAGACATCCAAAGCCTAACCCTAGTGGATGAAGCCAAAAGTCATGTGGGCCTCGTTGGGTAAAGTTGGTGCATCAACTACCAAGGTGTGCTTTTACATCACGATCTAAGTTTTAAATGTGATAGATGGTTGGAAAGGTATGCGTCGGGAGATTCATTTTGGGGCTCAATGATTCCTTTGGATATCATTGAGAACCTCGATCTCGAAAAACTTCATTTAGTCCCTCAAAATGGCCGGAAGTGGCTTGCTAAAAATAGTAAATTGCCAAATGGCCAAAAAACTGTTTTGCGCCATATACTTGGAAAAGGTGGGTGGCGATGGATATCCACGGATCCATCTGAGAATTGGTTAATGTAAAATATCAGATACCAGGGAATTCTACATGAAGCGAACAAGTGTGGTATGGTTGGGGGGGGAAATAAGGCATGAGCCCAATAAGCTAGGTGGTTGGTGCCACATCAACATACACACTAGTATCCACGTCACCTATAGAAGGTGATGTGTTATAACAATTCAGTTCCACATTGGATAGGCACATGTGACGTGGAATAAAGTGGGTGCCACATGGAGATGAGGTGGCCTTTTTCCAATGAAGGCTTAGGAAACTTTAGAAGGACATAACTTTGATCTAGAGCTTGGATTTGATCATAATTATAATTGTTGGAAAGCTCTTGAAGAGTAGAATAGGCGATGGTTCCATCAAAGAAATGGTTTTGAGAGGTTTAGGAAAATTGAAATTTAATACCCCATCCCTTAAAAGAATGCTTGTTAGCACAAGTTGTAGGTTGGGAAAATCCCAACCTAACCCTAAAATCTAGAGTGCTACAATTTGGGAATCTTACACCCAATGTCCACCTCGATGTAGACCCGCACTTCAAGGGTGACTAGGTCACTCTAGGAGGCCCGATCCTGGTGATCCTAGGGGGGAATGAGATGGGATGGATAGAGATGGAAGTGGAGCCCCTATAGGTCAAATATAAATGGAGTGAGATGTGTGACTAGATGCCTTGTAAGTCAAGTTATTGTTGCTCCAAAGGTATTAGATGCCTTGTAAGTCAAGTTATTGTTGCTCCAAAGGTATGGTACTTCTTCGGATGATTGTACCTGCTCGAGACATAAGAAAATCCAACTTGCAATGATGTATGTTAGTATGGATCATCAAGTTGAGCTTGTTGTCCCTAATTTTCAGAAGTAGATGATAGTTTATATCAACAAATAAAGCATCTAAATCAGCATACAAAGATCTAAACTAGTTAATCAAATCAACATTAAGATTAGCAATGAATATTGGCTGAAAAATGGCACTTAAGAGGCAATCAAAGGTGGTTGTAAACATGTATTTTCTGCATAACATTGAAGCCTTATGGCTGTAGCTTTCAGTCACTTATATCAGAAAATTTCATCATAAAATTATGCCAACAATTATCCCAAAATATGCACCCTATTTAGTAGAATAAAGGAGCAAAATTTAAGAGTTAGTCTAGGGCTAGTTATCTATCTAGGTTAGATCAACCCTAATGGCTGTAGGTTAGGGTTTGCAACAAGAAGTAATGTAGTGGGAGAGAGGGGAATCCATAGTAGGGGAAGACTCCTCTCAATGTAGCAAACCAACTTCAATCAAGAAATATTTCAAAAGAGAAAAAATCATGTTTCCCAAGGCAATTATTTTATATCTCCAATGCAAAATATAGATGACTAGTGCCTTTACTATTGGGTTAATGGAGTCAAATAAATGAACTAGAGATGCTACTTCCTTGGGGGTGTAAATCCTATTACTTTTCAAGGCAAGTATCTCTAGTTAGGGTTTGAGAATGAGGAGTGTAAATCCTCTTACTTCCTCAAACAAACCCTTTCAACTTCAATGGATTTTAAGCAATAAATCATGGAAACTAGAGTGGGGGTGTAAATACTCTTACTTCCCACTTATTTCCGAGCACAACAATCCTTGAATTGAAATATCATAAGAGTAAAATACCATACCAAAATCAATAAAGATGTTAATATAATCCACCATAAAAGATAAAAATCATTCCTCCAAGGCTAGTGCCTCACTCCTCCATCAACCATTCACAAGAGATAGCCATAAAAAAGTGCACAAGAGACAAATATAGTCAAGTGTAGAGAAAATTTCAGATCCAAGTCCTCTGACAAGAGGGCGAGTTGTGTTCAAATGAGATCTTATGATCTCTTATTTATACAAAATGTCACTAAGGTGACTTGTCCATAAATTAAGGGGTAAACCACAAGACTAGGGGTCAACAACCCTAATCTTGCCCCCTTTAAAAAAGTAATATTGAAAAATTCATTTAAATTTTCACTTTTGGACAAGTGAAACCCTAATTTACATGGACATCTCCCCTTTAGGGGACATTTTTCCACTCATAAGAAGTCGTTGGTGTTGGCGAAGTATGGGTAGGCCTCCAAAGGCCACATATCAAGAATCTAGGAAATATCCTCATGGTGAAAACCTCCTCCTCCTCAAAACGTCCATGTGTCAATGAGTGGCTACATCACCACCAAGCTCTAACCCCCTAGATGACGTCATGCTAAAAAAGGAGATGTTTTGCATCTCCTAGGAAAAACGTTTGGCATGTTGGGGCTAGGATACATCGTCCAAGTCATATTCAAGGCCTTTCAAGTTTTATCTTCCTCATCCGGAAAGTGGGACCTTGGAATCCACCTATGGGATCCAAGCCCCATGGAAGCCCAAGATAGGCTTGTTCTTCCAAAAATGTCCACCAGCTAGGTCATGCAAAGACAAACAAGCATGCCCTCCAAGGATCTCAAGTAATAACACCATGATAAGTGAATCCAATTAATAAATGAGCCACCTAAGCATGTGCATCAAAGATCACTATGTAAAACAATTAATTGCTTAAATACACTATGCGATTTGTCAAGATTGAATATGGGAGGGTTGACGAGGTGTCTTATTGGGTAGATCTTTCCCTAGGTCAAGGAGAATTTCCAAGATATCCCTCTACAATCCATGTAAAGTGGATGAGGTGGTTGGGGTCAAGACTCCATGGGCATAGGGCTCATGACATACAAGGGGTCATAGTGTCTCATTCATGGGTGGATTTGTAGAGGGTATGTGGTACCTTCGTCCGAAATGCAATTTTTCCAAGCCCATTAATTTCCATTCTTTTATTCTTTCATAATTTTAAGGAGAGGTTGAAGGTCACTTCCCTGGAGTGGTGACCAGATAATGGAAATGTCACCCAAAAACACATAGTGGAAATGAGAAGGTTGGCTCGTGATGAGACCCCCTTTCTCTTAGCCATGAAATTGAGAGCCATTAGCCTAGTTTGGTGACCAGATGATGGCAATGCCATACCACTAAGTATTCATGGACGTGATAGGTCGGATCGTGATGAGACCTCCTATCCTTCAACTAACCTTTTAAGAATTATTTAGTACATGGTGGGTCCCCTTTACTCAAATATAAGTGTTTCATTGCTTTCTTGGGTGATCTGGGCGAAGCATATAGAAGATTCATACAAGGATTTTATCTTTTACCCAACATCAATCCATCTAGGCCTTCAATCCCTTCTTCCCATAGAATGAGGGACAACCCCTTATTAGGTCAATATACCCTAAGATCCCAAGAGATAAGGAAATGGAGGGGAATAATGATGGAAAGTGGTAAGTATGGTCGGGAATGGTATGATGGGTTATTAAGGGAGTTCCTAGTATAAAACCCATCCCCAAGGAAGACCACTTACTAGGGAAGAATGTCAACCACCAAGGTGAAGCAAGGAAAAATGCATAATGTCCAAGAATATATCATGAAATCTAGAGAAATCTAAGATACAACATACTCAACTGGCTTAAATATTGAAATTATGCTCACCATAATACCTACTTGTACCTCATGGAGCAAGGCCCACTTCCTTCTGGAAGCCAGCTGATGTGGTGGATTCCATCTGGAAATATGTGACCATCTGTGGTGGTGGTGAGAGGGGTTTCCATCTGTGAAAAAGGGTACTGCTGGTCATGTAGTCTCTCGGTACTCCATATCTTCAACCTGAGGGCCTCGAGACATAATCTCCTTAATTATCCACAAAATGGAGATAACAAGTACCTAGGGGGTCGGGTGTCTTACATAGTGGTATCAGAGCATATTTCAAACACTAGGTTTAGATGGGTGAGAGAACAATCATAAAGATTGGTATATCAAGACTAAGATGAGCCTATTAGAAATATTTTATCTGCATTAAAGTTTTTTTTGTTATCTACACTAACTCCTTGAGGAGAAGGATTGGAGATGAAAAATTTTGTTTTAATAAAAAGAAAGAAAAAACAAGTCCATACAAAAGAAAAAAATTGTCATGTTGATTGTTGTAGAAGGATTATATTGTTGCTCTATTGGATTGATGGTTTTTCCTACAGTAGCGAGAATATGTTGATGGGAATTAATGATAAGACTTGAATGTGAATGGATGGAAATGGTTGAATCCTTTTATAGATTTGCATGAGTCTAGATGGATGAGCCAAGTTGTTTTATTTAAACATGATGTTGTCTACCCGCTAAGATAGACAAAGGCTCTTTCATTTGTGATGGTTGTCTATATAAGGGATAAGACCCTTATGGAAAATGCACTGTGGTTAAAGGAATTTAGCATGGGTTGTTGGAACCCTGGAAATTATGATTTCTGTTTAAATAAAGGCTAATCCCTGTATGCATATTTCCTCAAGACTAGAGGACCGATGGGAAAATTTGTAAGATCATTTCACTTGACCTATAAAGAATGAAACATGTAGTTGGGATAATCTATTTAAAAAAAAGAAAGAGGAGTCCTTTGGACTATTTCCAACCCTCATTAAAGTGATATGGGCATATGAGCAAATTTATAATCTCATAGTTGTATTAAGAGAATACATGTGCATATTAATATAAAGGCATGACTATGCATATGAATGCAAAAGACAAAAAGTTGGAACACATATTCGTTGTAGGGATGGAAAAATACTTGGTAGAAAGAATATGTTGTGATGCATATGATAATGAGTAAACATGTATATAACATGCAAATATACCTATTATAATCTGTGATGGGTTGTAAGTTGTAAAGTATGGTCTATTGATGGGCATCTTAAATAAAGATGATTTGGTATCAACAGGAAAGTTAACAACATAAAAAAAGTGTTGATAATGATGTTTTCATATAATCCTATGAGAATAAAGCTATAATAGAACAATGAAGGAATTGATCCATAATATTGGGAATTTTTAGAAGACTACTAGATCAAATAACATCCATAGAAGGATGATAGCCATATAGTATGGCTTAATGTACTCAAGTAATAGTGGGAGGGGAATTAGGCAAGTATTCCCTTGATAAAGGTATGTTGACCAAGAATGGTTTGAGGCATGGAGAGAGACTGGAGTGGTTATCTGGTGCTTTGGGTA
Source organism: Picea sitchensis (assembly GCA_010110895.2). NCBI lineage: Eukaryota > Viridiplantae > Streptophyta > Pinopsida > Pinales > Pinaceae > Picea > Picea sitchensis. The sequence continues at coordinate 9,650 of SNQJ01S0099603.1, forward strand.
ATGCAGTAACTACCCATTTGAATGTTGATTGTGGAATTCTTTTGTAGTAGAAGGGGAAAGAGTGGCCCTTGCTAGTTGTTTCTATGAAAAGAAGGAAACATAGTTATGAATTATGACTGTGATACTGGCCATGTAATTGACTGTAATCTCTCACTAAAGGACACATATGTTAAAGTTAAAATAACAATGTGTATGGATGCCCTAGGAAAAATGCAAGCATGGAACTTGCATGCTGACATCAATGTGTGTATAAATGAACATTCTTGAGTGCATGAGTTAAATGCATTATAAGTTGTTTGGTATTAAGGCTGATATTAAGATCAAATAAATATGAGTTATATCTCTCTCTCTCTCTCTCTCTCTCTATATATATATATATGCTTAAAAGGCACAATATGACTGCATGAATAAGTAGAGTGAGAGGAAAGATTTGTACCTGTCGGGACTTGATAATGCCATGGATGCATGGCTAACCCTATGTAGAAGGGTTTGAACTATCTTGTTTAAATAATAGCTCAAGGAAGGTGTACTTCATTCCTCAGAAAGAGTTGGTGTAAATTGTTGATAGAGTAAATGAGAAAGAATGATATATGTTACAAAAAAAGGCAATATGATTGTGATGATGCCTTTAAAGTTTTCATGTGAATGATTGTGAACAATCGTGGGTTTAATAATTTTAAATGAATATGCATATGGAAATTGTAAAAGTGTGTCTATGGTAGACACACAGTGTGTTGATGCATGAGGTCAAGTACAAGAAAACACAGTTTGAACACAAACTAATAGAACAATATTCATGTGTAAATGCACGAATTAAAGGCATAATAAGAATACATACTTATATTCCTTATGGAATATTGTGTAATTTTTGAAGTAATGAAGCTGAGGTTGACTCAGAGTTGAATTTACCTCAGATAGTGAGGAATATTCAACAAGGAAAGTTGCATGTTGAAGAAGTCCCATGAGGAGGAATTGTGTGAAGAAATCTATCAGGAGAATAGATCCACATAATTATTTGACTATTGGAAGAACTAGATAGTGGGCTGCAAATCCTATTTATAAAAGAAATTTGGATTATGTTTTAAAATATAATGCATGAATGAAAGATATGAAAACAAATGTTGACCAATCTGATTTCTATTTGATAAAAGGTGTTGAGTGCACTGATTTATAATTTATTTATGAACCAAAATTTTGATGCTGTAGTATGATGTTACATCTAGGAAAGGTCAAGGTGAACTTGAGTAAGACTGTTTAATGAATAGAGCAGGAAGATCCCAAAAAAGGGGTGGATTGTAGAGGAAAATGAGGAGAAAAGGGAGAACACTTTTCTCATTTAAAAAATCTGATTTGTTTAGTAGAGTTGCATGCCATAAAAGAACAACTGTGAAATCAAGTACAACTAGTGAAAATAATCTAATGAATATGTTCCAATGAATGATCTTGGTTAAGCCATGTTATGTAAAGGAAATGAGGCCTTGAAAATAGTTCAGTTAAGATGAAAATTCCAGCCTGTGTAGAGGGAGTTGAAAAAGGGAAGAATCCCTTAACTCCTCTCTTGATGTTTAGTGTGTTTCTCTAGGAAGAGAAAACTAAAACGCTGCTATGTGTGGATGATTTTAGCATGAGAATGTTGATAGTTGTATGCTTGTAGAGACTACATAAATGTTAATTGTGTTTGCACTAATGAAAGCATTGAGGCCAATGTGATAGAGTGGATATAGATATGATGGAGCACATTTCAGAATGTTTTTATTGATTTAAATTCTATGGTACATGAATTTATTTAATATGATAGTTGATATAATTTTAAATGTGATGATACATGTTATGTGTAGGAAAAGATTGGAGTTGTTGGGAAAGGAAAACTGCCAATGGTGGAAAACCTCAAGTAGAAGATAGATACAAGAAGTATGCTGTTGAAATAAATGATGAAGGGACCATAAGAACTCCCATGAAGCACCATTGATGAGGTAATTTCAAAGAGGGTGCTGGAAGCCAAACAAGTATAAAGACTTCATGCCTAGGTGGTTGAAAGGGATTGGGTAAGAATCCCTTCTAAAATTGTTTTCTATCTTCATGATGTGATTATAATTATGATTGACTATGGCTTGTAATTGGCACCCAAGAAGGGTGTGATTCAGGAAAGAGAACCTGAATGATAGAAGGAGGAACCTATGGAAACAAAGGATGAATGGAATCATAGAAAGAAAACTCATGAACATATATATCATGAACACATTGAACAATCAAGACTGATTGGGAACATGAGTGCTCATAAGAAACACATTGATTGAATGCATTGAGGAAATGCATGTGCTATGAAAATGGGCATGTATATGACTACCCATTATGGAAGAAGGATATTCCAATATTCTACCAGAGTTGTAGAATGGTAAAGAGAGAATTAGGTGTCCGTGAAGATTGACACCCTGGTTACCCATAAGAAAAGAATACTTGAATGCATTCATGTGAAACTTTCAGTTTCATGTGTGCTGATTTGAGGTTATGATCAACTCAATGCAGGAAACACTGTCCTATTGTAATAATAAATATGAATTAAGAAGCCATGTGGTGTGAGGTTCACTGTGTTCTAACTCCCCGTAGCAAAGTAACCAACATGAAATGTGGTAATCTGAAATTAACGTATGGTTGCATTATGTGTAAATGTGGCCATGGATAATTGTCACATTGGGTAAATTACTTATGATGCTTGAATGCATTTTGAAAAATCTTGGTATGCTAAAACAATACATGAGTAAGGAATGATGATTCCTTTTACTTCATATGAATAGTGAATATTAAATAATGTGAAGCAAGTGTTGGTATGCACAATTTTAACAATTGTTTGTGAGTCATTGTAGATGTAATGTGCACGAGAACTAACAATTTGTTTGGATATGTGAAAAAGGAATTGCATGAAGAGGGGTCTTGGATATGGCAGTGTTGTAAGCCCATAAGGAAGACCAAAGCCTGTTGATTTTCAAGAGAGCCAAACTGCTACGAGATGGAAGTCTCATACTTTTGAATCTGGTTCCTATATGAAACAAATATGAAAATGGATATGTGAAATTTAAAATATGTGGGTAACATATTTGAAAATTTTGATTGAAATTAATGATGGTATCTCATGAATTATTGTATGCATGTGATACATGTGATATTATAGATCTATCCTAGAGAGACGAATAAGGGCTATCAAGATGGGAAATCATGGAAAAGGCTACTATTGTGACATGAGAACCTTGTGATACGTTGTGATCACCATAGAGAATGTCATGTTGTGGTAACACGGGCTAGAAGGGGCTTGGGCTAGGTGGGTGAGGAAGTCTATACCCATAATGGTGTGAAGGAGAGTGGCCTTCACATTTTGCTAAAAACCTAAGAGAGATATTCCTTGGTGGTATCATGTCTTGTCATGGGGGTGGCCAAAGTGCTGAGAATGAGCGCATTTGAGCCTATAGTTGGGTGGACAGGCATACACCCATAATCATTCGGTTGGACACAACTTGTAAAACAAATAAGTAGTGGTTAAACTTTGTGTAACTTGGTTTAATTAAATGGTTGGTGTATGTAATCATAGTCATGGATGTTTAAACCTACTTGATGGACTGAATGATTGTTTTTCCTGTGCATGCATTTATGGATAAATATTCTTGTGTAATTATACCAAATCATTTTGTCACATGAAAGATATCATACTGTGAAATGCACATTCTTGGCACGCCTATGCAAACAAAACAATTGCATGGTAATGGGAAAATATATAAGGAAACTAACTAGTTGAGTGCTTATGTATTTTCTCTATGCACAGTGTTATAATTGTTGTCATGGGTCTCTTGAGAAAAGAGAACCAGATCTAAGACATAAATTATGACATGTTTCATTCCTAAGTTGAACCAACGAGCTATAGTAGTCATTGATCCAGAGAGGAGAGTCGGTCCCGACCATCCGAGGATGGATTTTTTACCACTAAGATCATTGCATTAATCGACGAGGAACAATATCCATTGGATCGGTAGACAAAATGAATGCGATTTGTCGATCATATTGGAGGTATAGAATCCCAGGAAGAGGGTATCGATTTCCTGAGAGTTTTTCGAGTTTATACCTTGACGGGGAAAATCCATGATATCTCGATACCTCGTGACAGGGTTCCATGCCCTTATCGCTCATAAACCAATGTAGGAAGAGAGAAAGAGTAGCATCATAACGACGTGGAGTGCCAACGTGACAACCAATGTACCAGAGGGTGATACATGGCAGCATTTGATTTGTCGATGGGTCTAGTGTGGGCCCTGATAGACCTAAGCCCTTGTTTTATCACCCTAAGTTACGGATCGTTAGATCCAAAGGATGAGATATCTCAACTATCAGTCTTGTAGTAAGCTCAAGAGGGGGTTTTAATTTCTGATATATCGGATACCTGGGGGTCTCATGACCGCACAACCTTGTAAAGCCCCGATACTCGATACCCGATAGGGCAGAGTTCCATTGCCCCCCCTCCTTATATTTATTTTAACCAAAGAAAGGGGAGCATATTTCGATGACTTTAGATGACTTAATTAAGCCAATGAAGAACAAACAAATGTAAACACCCTAATGGGGATACCATATGCTAGACGATGACATGTACACCTCATCAGTCCACGTGAGAAGTACACGTGTCAAGTGGTGATTGTGCCACGTGTCACGGTTTTTATTTTTATTTTGAGGGAGCAAATATGTGGCGCGATAAGAGTGTTATGTGTCATGTCAAGTGGTAAGTTGTGGAAGTGCCATGTATCCGAGGTGCTAGCTAATCCTCTGGATCAGATGCTTGAAGTTAAGGGTGCATGAGATGCCTAGTGGGTCGATGTCCCGATAGCCACATGTCGCACCATGGTTCATCTAGGTGGTGAATTTTGGTGGAGACATGTGTTATGGGTGCCAACTCAGCCACCGAACCATGCACTTGAGGTTGAATTGAGTCTAGGTTTACCCGGGGGCCGATATCCTAGTATCCTGGTGGACCAATGCCCAGAAATATCAAATACCAAGGAATTCTACGTGAAGCAACCAATTGTGGTATGGCTGGGGGGACTGATAAGCCATGGGTCCAATAAGCTAGGTAGTCAGTGCCATGTCAACATATACACCAACAACTACGTCACCACTAGAAGGTGACGTGTTATGAAAATTCAGTGCCACATCGGATAGGCATAGGTGACATGGAACAAAGTGGGTGCCACGTGGAGATGAGGTGGCCTTTGGCCAATGAAGGCCTAGGAAACTTTAGAAGGCCATAACTTTTGATCCATAGCTTAGATTTGAGCATAATTATAGTCGTTGGAAATCTCTTGATGAGCAGAAGACTATGGTGCCCTCGAGAAAGGGTTTCGATATGGTTAATAAAAATAAAAAATTTGATACCCCATCCCTTAAAAAGGTAGCTAGGGGGTTGGGTGTCTTACACTTATGTCTAATATTATAAAATTTCAATGATTTATCATTTATGTTTTGAGTTTCATATATTTTAATTTAATTTTTTTAGTATTTTGGTTAGGGTCCCCTATGTTGAATATATCAATGTCCTATATGACATTCCCTAAAATTTGGGAATGCTTCTACATATGCCTTGGATGTGTTTTCTCTCTTATGCGCTCTCATCACTCGAAAACTTGGTGAAACATTGCATTTTCTAGATATAATGAGAGTAAGGTTTAAAGGATTTATCCCA
>SNQJ01S0099603.1:15378-29658 GCA_010110895.2 Picea sitchensis
TCAAATAATGTAAGATATCTATTAAAGTTAGAGACTAATCATCATCTATATAGCAATGAATGTTTACAATCTTGTTTGGTTTATTATAACACCCATGGTAATAATGTTTTTTTATTTAAGTAATATTATTTTTTATTTAAACATCCTCATACTCTATTAAAGTTGTGATGTCCTTTTCATTAAAGAGTTTACTTAGTGTTTAAGATTTGTTTTATTACATTATTATTCAAGTAGTTAGGAAGAAATACATGGATAATATCAACTTTCGCTTAAAAAACACTTAGATTCCACTAATAATTTATATCCATTATAATACATTATTCATTTTTTTTAAATCTCAAAATGATCCAAGTGGATATTGGTGGTCATCCACCTATTCTAACTGGCTCAAAATAGTCTTATGGCAATTTACTATTTTTAACATTTTTTCCGTTCCTAAACTACTGGGGCCATTTTGATAACCAAAGGCTCTGATTGAGCCCCCAAAATGAATCTTCTCAATGATACCTTTCCAACGAGCTATCATGCGCCCCAAACAGAGATTGTATGCCAAAGTTAGGCCCCTGGGACGTTGATACACCAAACTACCCAAAATGGGGTCCACGAAACTGTTGGCTTTTCATCTTCCGAGGTTAGGGTTTTGGGATTTTATTTATGTTAAAAATTCCTTTGGAGCCTCATTGTAACAATCATCTTCTTGTGAATGAGTGTAGCCATCACATCCCTTCTTAGAGATAAGTTGTTACCATTCTAGCGAGTCTTTCACTCTGTATTTTTACAGGTACATTTTGTACATTAATAGAAATTGTGTGTTACTGTATATATGTGCCTATTGTTATATATATGATATATCTTTGTTATATTATTGGCTCTCTTACAATATATATGAATATTTCTGTGTTATATCTCCGCTCTCATTTCATGCCGAAAATAATCTGAATCAGTGGTATCAGAGCAGGCTGCTCTTGATCGTTTTTCAGTGCATATCCCCGACGAGGTACGAATATAGAAAGTTGGGTCTCGATCTTTTCTCTCTTGAGGAAAATCGCTCTCACACTCCCAAGAAACCCTCCATGGCAGAAGAAAAGAAAAACGATGGAGCAGGAGATTCTATTAATATGTTGCTTGAACAAGCTCTCACGCAACAAAGGGACGAAATGATGGAGAATTTTTCCCACATCCTTCAACACATGTCGATAACAATAGGCGCATATTCATCAAGCGGCCACTTTGGAGGAACCTCGCCTTTCAAGGTACAAGTTAATTTTTATATTCCTGTATTTGAATGACAAATAGATACAGATTCCTTAGAAAAATGGTTAAACCTCCTAGAAGGTTATTTCTTTGTTCACAATTTCTTCGACACGGAAAATATCACCTTCGCACTCCTTAAGTCTCTCCCCCATGTCAAATATTGGTGGGAAACTTACTGGGATAAAATTTCCACAAAGGAATCTAGAATATATGGGGCCAAACCCACTTGTGATTTTTTTGTGGATGAGGTCGAACAATATTACCCTGTTGGTAACTATGAAGACCAGTACATGAGATGGACCACACTGCGGTAAAAGAGGGGCCAAGCAGTGTCGACGTTCACCAATACCTTCCATACCTTGCGCACCAAGATGGGTATCAAAGACTCTGAGGGACATTTGGTTTTTAAATACCATGGGGCTCTACACAGATACATCCAAACTGAAATGTATTTTTTGGACATCTCATCATTGGGTGTTGCTTATTGATATGTTGTTGAAATTGAGCAAAAATTTAAGCACTAGAAAAAGTGGGAGTTTGGGTCTGCAAATACACAATAACCAAATCATGATAAAGACGGCCCTAACAAACAACATCCTGACAACCAGTCCAAGCCAAAGGAAAAGAAGGGTAATGGAAAGACAAAGAATGACACTGGAAAATGGTGTGACTTCCACAAAATCCCCTGGCACAACACCGATGAATGTCGCTCAAAAAATTCATTGGTGGTCGATATCAAACAAAAAGAGTTGAACCCGGATTCATAAGTTGATTCAGAAAATAATGGAAGGAGACAGATTATCGACGCAGATCCCACTGCTATTGTTGCGACTGCAACAATTCAACCAAAAGAACCAACAGATCCTGAAGATTCAAAGATGTGGGTGAAGGGAACCCCGCTGAATTGTGGGTGAAGGGAACCCCGCTAAATTGTATTGTTGATAGCAAAATCCAGAAGAACCTCATCTCAGTAGAGGTCGTCAAACAATTGGTATTGTCGACAACACCACACCTGTAGCCATACAACATCGGGTGGCTTCACCAAGGACGAGAGCTTTGTGTTAGCCAACAATGTCGATTTTCATACGACATCTAACCCTTCAAGGATTCTCAATATTATGTGATGTTGACCCACTAGATGTATGTGATGTTCTGTTGGGACATCCATATATGTGGAAGCACCATGTTATTTATGAGTCTTGACCACATAGTGTCATTTTTACTCTGGGGGTCATCTCTCTAGGATACCATAGGTAGTTCCAACTATTGTCCCACCTAAATAGTGTCACAAGGTAGTATCTCATACTACAAAATTCAGCTTCTTCACATTATGTTCAAAATGTGAACATAAGAACATCACAACCACTACAGCCTCAGTCCAAGCACCTTTTTTCCAACAAAAGTAGGTAGACATGATTGAATCAAACTGCAAGGATTCCTTCTGTACACAGTCATATTTTCTAGATAGAGTAGTTAAAAATGTCCAACCCTTTTAGCCACAGCTTCATGACAACGTTCAACAAGGTAAGCAATGCAACTTCTCCGACAAGGCAAGAAACTCATCAAGATGCAGATTCAACAAATGATTTTCCCTCTCCCCTGGGCACTCAACACAATGGAGACCATTTCTTAATAAGGAGGGAGGATTGATCGAAGTGGATATTGATGGCCACACACCTATTCCAACTGACTCAAAACAGTCTTCTAGCAATTTACTATTTTTAGCAGTTTTTCAGTTCCTAAACTTCTAGGGCCATTTTGAGGGCCTAGATGAAGATTTTTTGGGATCGAGCACCTCAATGAAAACCAAAGGCTTTGATTGAGCCCCCAAAATGAATCTCCTTTATGATACCTTTTCAATGAGATATTGTACACCCCAAACAAAGATCGTATGCCAAAGTTACACCACTGGGAAGTTGATACATCAAACTACCCAAAACGGGGTCCACAAAACTATTGGTTTTTCATCTTTCGGGGTTAGGGTTTTGGTATTTTATTTATGTTAAAAAGGACTTTGGAGCCTCATTGTAACAATCATCTTCTTGTGAATGAGTGTATCCATCACATCTCTTCTCAGAGATAATATGCCACCATTCTATTGAGTCTTTCACTCTATATTTTTACAGTTCTGTACATTTTGCACATTAATAGAAATTGTCTAATACTATATATTTTTGCCTCTTGTTATATATCTGATATATCTCTATTATACTATTGTCTCTCTTGCAATATCTCTGTATATTTTTTTGTTATATCTCCGCTCTCATTTCGTGCCGAAAATAATATAGATCAGTGGTATAAGAGAAGATTGCTTTTGATTGTTTTCCAATGCATGCCCCCAACGAGGTCCGAGTATAGCAAGGTGGGTCTCGAGCTTGTCTCTATTAAGGAAAATATCTCTCCTTCTTTGTGAATGAGTGTATCCATCACATCTCTTCTCTCAGATATTTTTGTTATATCTCCATTTCATTTCGTATCAAAAATAATATGAATCAGTGGCATCAAAGCAGAAGATTGTTTTGGATTGTTTTCCAAATGGTCGCCCCCTAACGAGGTCCGAAAGTATAGCAAGGTGGGTCTCGAGTCATTCTCTATTAAGGAAAATATCTCTCACACACCCAAGAAACCCTACATAGAAAAAGAAAAGAAAAACGACATTTAGAAAAAATAATATTTTATTAATATGTTTCTTGAGCAAGCCTCACTACGTAGGGATCTAAATGATGGAGAATTTTTCCCACATATTCTTAACTCTTCCCATAACAACAAAAGTCTTAATCAAGCATCAACTTTGGAGGCAATTCCTCACCTTTCAAGGTACAATTCTAATTGTTATATTATTGTATTTCAAGAACAAATAGATGCAGATTTCCTAGAAAAAATTGTTAAATCTCAAGCAAAGGGTTATTTCTTATTCACAATTTCTCCGGACAGGAAAGATCACCTCACACTTCTTAAGCCCTCCCCACAAATCATTATGAAACTTACCGTTGATCATGTTGTCATTGATGCCAATGGTTTGATTGATTGATGTCAAGTGATTGATTGATGTCAAAGGATTGATTGATTGATGATTTATGTAATATAATATGTATTGTCCTCGATGAGAATGTATAGATGACATGGATCAATGAGTTGTCATCGACATACGATGAAGATGGATCGATGTATTCCATTGGTATATGATGCATTGTTGGAAAATGTATAGATGACTCCTTATTGTATTATCATGGATTGATAAGGTGCACAAATGGATGAACTCCAAAGTGGTCCCCCTTTATGGGTGAAAGTTCTGTATCGTGAAGACGCTTTGCGATTGAGCTATCCTAGAAGAATGGTTGAGGACCCATGCTCTCATTATTGTCTTATCATGATTGATAAGGTGTACCAAATGGATGAACTCCAAAAGTGGTCCCCTTTATGGTGAAATCCCCATGGGAAGCCTTACGCATTGAGCTATCCTAGAAGAATGGTTGGAGGACCTGGAAGCCAGGCGAGGAATAACGAGCGAAGATCAAGGAAATTGTTGCGAAACTATCCTAGATGGATAGTACATGTCGTTCCATTTTTTGTGGTATGTGGACGTCACATAACGCCTCGGTTTGAAAGTTATGGCCTTACCGGGATGAAGGACCCTCACATGAAGGCTTCAAGCCCCAAAGTCAGCAGAAGTCAAAGTGACCTAAAAGAAGAAATGGATAAAATAAGGTGACAAAATCAAGAAGGAATATTGAAGCAGAAAGTGGTTAACCCTAAAAATAAGGGAAAATAGGTTAAGTGACCTAGAAATGGGTTATTATTTATTCATCCCGTGGATTATTTAAATAATCAAGAGAAATGACAAAAATCAAGAAATGATAAAGCAGCAGACAAAATCAAGAAGGAATATTTATGGAAAGTGGTTAACCCTAAAAATAAGGAAAATAGGTTAAGTGACTAGAAATGCATAATGTTATTTAAAATGATAAATTAAAGGACAAATTCAAGGTGGATCATTTAGATAATCAAGAGAAGGACAAAATCAAGAAATGATAAAGTAAGGACAAAATCAAGAAGGAATACTTAAATGTTAAAGTATTGGAGAAATTTCTATTTATGAAAAAAAAAAAAAAAATGGTTAACCCTAAAAATATGAAAAATTAATGGACCTAAAGGATGAAAGTATAAATAAGATAGCAATGGTCTCTTGTAGATCATCCCTTTGTGGATCAATTGAGAGCTTCTTTTGAGAATATATTTGAGGCATTGATGGAGCTTCTTGTGAGAGCTTCTTGAGCATTTTGGTGGAACACTTGAGGATATTGAAGATATATAGGTGACTGAGGTAACCAAGGATATTTAATCCTGAAATTTTTAGTAAAGTGAAGAAAAGAAGGTCAAATGCAAGAAATGATACCCTTTGATGGTGTTTCTAAGGTATGTTATTACGTGTCATCTCACCCATTTTCGCTATAACGCTTTTTCTATAACGATTCAGATACTGAAATTGCTAAGGAAAGTGAGAAAACATAGCCAAGTATTTGTGGTTAAAACTTTATCTTGTGGTCGTTGTAGTTTGGGAGTTACACTCTGAAAATAGGGTTTGTGGCTAGTCCTCTCAAACTAGTCAAAATCAGTGTTTCGGTAAAAAAAGTCATAACTTCATTCATAACAGATCCAAATCAGTGAGACAAATTGTGTTGGTTATATTATAGTCCGTAGTATTCTTGTAACAGTTTCATATCTATTCATCAAATATTTTGTGTGGGCACGCTCTACAAGGTTTCTATCTCTGAATGCTCAAAATTCAGCAAGGTATGCCATTTTGCTATAACTTTTCTCGAGAGGTTACAAGTAGTGTCACTTGGAGGAATTGCATAAAAACATTGAAGAACATTGTGTATCAGCTTTAGATATTTATTCAAGACAGTAATAAATTTTTGATTATTTCAAGTTAGGTTGTTGACTAATCCAAACTAGTCATGGTTGAGACCAAGCGCTGATGAGTTGGCACATACATGAGGTTAATAGTTGATGATGTTGTTACATTGGATGAGTCATTTTGATGAGAAGCTGACATGATTGGTATATGCAATTGGTACATGGTTGGATGCACTTGTTTATGGTACTGCAGTTGATTACAAAGTTGTTTGGCAATAAGTTGGTGCATGGTTGATGCCTGTTTATGGTAACAAATTGATATATGTTGAGGATTGTTGCCTCATAATAGCTGGTGCTGAGAATGAAAGTTGAGTCTTGCATATAGAGTCGGTGCCTTGTAGAGTTGTAATCTATTCTGGGCTTGTTGCCGATAAACCCAAGGATTGTAGTCCTGTAATAAAAAGAAAATTGTACATACATCTTGTGTTCTTTGTGTTCATTGTGGTGATGACTTGTTGATGATATATTGCTGATATGTGCTCACATATAACTAGTTATAAATGAAAACAATGGGTAATGAATAAATGTTGAATGCTAATTGATGAGTTTTTGTGCAAGAGGGAATTTTTGGGAAAAAGAGCCCCAAACTCATTCACCCCCCCTCTAAGTGTGGTAGGTGTGTCCAACACTTACTGGGAGAAAAGTTCCATAGAGGAGTCTAGAATATATGGGGTCGGGCCCACTTGGGATTTTTTTTGGATGCAGTCAAGGAACAATATTACCCTATTGGTAACTATGAAGACCAATACATGAGATGGACCACACTGTAGCAAGAGAGGGGCCAAGCAGTGTCAGAGTTCACCAATGCCTTCCATACATTGCACACCAAGTTGGGTATCAAAGACTCCGAGTGACATTTGGTTCTAAAATACAGTGGGGCTCTACACAGATACATCCAAATTTAAATGTATTTTTTGGGCATCTCATCACTAGGTGTTTCTTATCGATATGTTGTTAAAATCCAGTAGAAATTTAAGGACCAGAGAAAGCCGTATTTTGGGTCTGCAGATCCCCAAGAACCAAAGCTTGATAAAGACGTCCCTAATAAACAGCCTCTCAACAACCATTCCAAGACACAAGAAAATAAGGGTAAGGGAAAGACAAAGAATGACACTAGAAAATGGTGCGACTTCCACAAAATCCCCTGGCACAACATCGATGAATGTCGCTCAAAACAGTCATTGGTGGCCGAGATCAAAGAAAAAGTTATGAACCCATATTCAAAAGATGATTTAGAAAATAATGGAAGGAGACAGATTATCAATGCAGATCCCACTTCTATTGTCACGACTGCAACAATTCAACCAAAAGAACCAGTATATCCTGAAGAGGGGGAGCGCCTTTTTCATTCACAAATGTGGGTGAAGGGTACCCTGATGCATTTTATTTTTTATAGCGAAATCCATAAGAACCTCAAATCAACAGATGTCATCAAACAATTGGGATTGTCGACAACACCACACACACAGCCATACAACATTAGGTGGCTTCTCCAGGGACGAGACCTCTGAGTCAGCCAACAGTGTCGATTTTCATACGACATCCATCCTTTCAAGGATGAGGTATTATGTGATGTTTCCCCATTGGATGGCTGTAATGTTATGTTGGGTCAGCCATATATGTGGAAGCACCATACTATTTATGAGTCTCAACCTCGTAGTGTCATTGTTACTCTGGGGAGTCATCTCTATAGGATACCAGAGGTAATTCCAACTACTTTCCCACTTAAACAGTTCTGCAAGGTAGCATCTTATACTACAAAATATAGCTTCTTCACAGTATGTTTAAAAGGTGAACATAAGAACACAGCAACCACTATAGCCTCAGTCCAAGCACCTTATGTCCATCAAAATCATATCGATAAGATTGAATCAAAGCACAAGTATTCCTTCTGCACACAATCATCTCATGTAGCCATACTGGTTAAAAATGTCCAACCCTTCCAACCACAGGTTTGTGACATCCTTCAACAAGCTAAGCAACACAACTTCTCCAACAAGGAAAGCAACTCATCAAGATGCAAATTCAGCAAACAATTTTCCCTCTACCCCGGGAACTCAATGCAATGGAGACCATTTCTTCCTAAGGAAGGAGGATTTATCTAGGTGTATATCGGTGGCCACCCACCTATTCCAACTGGCTCAAAACAGTCTTCTGACAATTTACTATTTTTAGCAATTTTTCGGTTCCTAAACTTCTGGGGCCATTTTGAGGGAATAAATGATTTTTTTTGGGATCGAGCACCTCAATAACTATCGAAGTCCCTAATTGAGCCCCAAAAATGAATATCCTTGACGATACGTTTCCAACATGCTATCATTCACCCCAAATAGAGATTGTATGCCAAAGTTACGCCCCTGGGAAGTTGATACACCAAACTATCCAAAACGGGGTCCACAAAATTGTTGGCTTTCCATCTTCCGAGGTTAGGGCTTTGGGATTTTATTTTTGTTAAAAAGGCATTTGGAGCCTCATTGTAACAATCATCTTCTTGCGAATAAGCGTATCCATCACATTGTTTCTCAGAGATAAGATGTCACCATTATAGCGAGTTTTTCACTTTGTATTTTTACAGTTCTGTTCATTTCGCACATTAATAGAACTTGTGTATTACTGTATATATGTGCCTCTTGTTATATATATGATATATCTCTGTTATATTATTGGATCTCTTGCAATATCTCTGTATATTTATGTGTTATATCTCCGCTTTCATTTCGTGTCGAAAATAATCCGAATTAGTGGTATTAGAGCAGGTTTCTCTTGATCATTTTTTCAGTTGGGTCTCGAGCTTGTCTCTCTTGAGGAAAATTTCTCTCGCACAACCAAGAAACCCTCCATGTTGGAAGAAAATAAAAACAACAAAGCAGAAGATTCTATTAATATGTTGCTTTGAGCAAGCTCTCACACGATAGAGGGATGAAATGATGACAACAGGTGTGTCTTCATCAAGTGCCCACTTTGGAGGCACCTCGCCTTTCAAGTTACAAGTTAATTTTGATATTCCTATATTTGAAGGACAGATAGATGTGGATGCCTTAGAAAAATGGTTAAATATGCTAGAAGGTTATTACTTTGTTCACCATTTCTCTGACAGGGAAAAGATCACCTTCGCACTCCTTAAGGCTCTCCCCCATGTCAAGCATTGGTGGGAAACTTACTGGGAGAAAAGTTCCATAGAGGAGTCTAGAATATATGGTTTCAATCTCACTTGGTATTTTTTTGCGGATGTGGTCAAGAAAAAATATTACATTGTTGGTAACTATGAAGACCAGTACATGAGTTGGACCAAACTACGGCAAGAGAGGGGCCAAACAATGTCCCCAAAATGAATCTCCTCGATGATACCTTTCTAAATATCTATTGTGCGCCCCAAATGGAGATAGTATGCCAAAGCTACGCCTTTGGGAAGTTGATACACCAAACTACCCAAAATGGGGTCCACAAAACTGTTGGTTTTTCATCTTCTAAGGTTAAGGTCTTCGGATTTCCTTTATGTTAAAAATTTCTTTGGAGCCTCATTGTAACAATCATCTTCCTGCGAATGAACATAGCCATCACATCTCTTCTCATAGATAAGTTGCCACCATTCTAGCAAATCTTTCACTCAGTATTTTTACAGTTTTGTACATTTTGCACATTAATAGAAATTATGTATTACTGTATATATGTGGCTCTTGTTATATATATGTTATATTATTGGATCTCTTGCAATATATATGGATATTTTTGTGTTATATCTCTGCTCTCATTTCGTGCCGAAAATAATTTGGATCAGTGGTATCAGAGCAAGTTGTTGTTGATCATTTTTTTAGTGCATGTCCCCGACGAGGTCCGAGTATAGAAAGTTGGGTTTCGATCTTGTCTCTCTTGAGGAAAATCATTCTCACACACCCAAGAAACCCTCCATGGTGGAAGAAAATAAAAATGACGGAGAAGAAGATTCTATTAATATGTTGCTTGAGCAAGCTCTCATGCGACGGAGGGATGAAATGATGGAGAATTTTTCCCACATCCTTCAACGCCTTTCAATAACAACAAGCACGTCTTCATCAAGTGGCCACTTTGGAGGAACCTTGCCTTTAAAGGTACAAGTTAATTTTTATATTCTCGTATTTGAAGGACAGATAGATGTGGATGCCCTAGAAAAATGGTTAAATCTGCTAGAAGGTTATTTCTTTGTTCACAATTTATCTGACATAGAAAAGATCACCTTTGCACTCCTTAAGGCTCTCTCCCATGTCAATCATTGGTGGGAAATTTACTGGGAGCAAAGTTCTACAGAGGAGTCTGGAATATATGGGTGCGATCCCACTTGGGATTTTGTTTTGGATGTGGTAAAGGAACAATATTACCATGTTGGTAACTATGAATACCAATACATGAGATGGAGCACACTGCGGAAAGAGAGGGGCCAAGCAATGTCGGATTTCACCAATACCTTCCATACCTTGCACACCAAGCTGGGTATCAAAGACTTTGAGCGAAATTTGGTTCTAAAATATTGTGGGGCTCTACGCAGATACATCCAAAGTGAAATGTATTTTCTAGACATCTCATCACTATGTGCTACTTATTGATATGTTGTTAAAATCAAGAAGAAATTTAAGCACTAGAACAAGCGGGAGTTAGGGTTTTCAAGTTCGCAACAACCAAAGCATGATAAATGCATCCCTAAGAAACAACCTCTCGATAACCAGTCCAATACACAAGAAAATAAGGGTAAGGGAAAACAAATAATGACACTTGAAAATGGTGCAACTTCCACAAAATCCCCTGGCACAACACCGATGAATGTCACTTAAAATATTCATTGGTGGTTGAGATCAAAGAAAAAGAGTTGAACCCAGATTCGAAAGATGATTCAAAAAATAATGGAAGGAGACAGATTATCAACGCAAATCCCACTGCTATTGTTACAACCGCAATAATTCAACCAGAAGAACCAACAAATTTTGAACAAGGGGAGCGCCTTTTTCATTCACAAATGTGGGTGAAGCAGACCCTGCTGCATTTTATTGTTGATAGCGGAAGCCAGAAGAACCTCATCTCAGTAGAGGTCATCAAACAATTAGGATTGTCTATAAAACCACAAATGAAACCATACAACATTGGGTGTCTTTGCTAGGGACAAGACTTCTGTGTCATGAAGCAGTGCTAATTATCATACAACATCCATCCGTTCAAGGATGAGGTATTATGTGATGTTTCCCAACTGGATGTCTATGATGTTCTGTTGGGCAAACCATATATGTGGAAGCACCATGTTATTTATGAATCTCGAATCTGTGTTGCCATTGTTACTCTCGAGGGTCATCTCTACAGAATACCAGAGGTATTTCCAACTACTATCCCACCTAAACAGTGTCGCAAATTAGTATCTCATACTACAAAATTCAGCTTCTTCATAGTCTGTTCAAAAGGTGAACAGAAGAACATCGTAACCATTACAGCCTCAGTGCAAAAACCTTTTGTCCAACAGAAGCACGTCAACAAGATTGAAGCAAAGTGCAAGGATTCCTTCTGCACATAGTCATCTCATGTAGCCAGACTAGTTAAAAATTTCCAACCCTTCCAGCCACAGCTTCTTGACAGCCTTCAAGAAGCTAAACAACACAACTTCTCTAGCAAGGAAAGCAATTCATCAAGATGTAGATTCAACAAACACTTTTCCCTCTCCCTGGGGCACTCAACACAATGGAAACCATTGCTTCCTAAGGAGGGAGGATTGATCCAGGTGGATATCGGTGGCCACCCACCTATTCCAACTAGCTCAAAACAATCTTCTAGTAATTTACTAGTTTTAGCAGTTTTCCAATTCCTAAACTTCCAGGGCCATTTTGAGGGCCTAAATGAAGATTTTTCAGGATCGAGCACCTCAATGATGGCCAAAGTCTCTGATTGAGCCCTCAAAATGAATCTTCTCGATGATATATTTCCAACGATCTATCGTGTGCCCCAAACGAAGATTGTATTCCAAAGTTATGCCCCCTGGAAGTTGATACACCAAACTACCCAAAACGGGGTCCACAAAGTTGTTGGCTTTTCATCTTCCGAGGTTAGGGTTTTGGGATTTTATTTATGTTAAAAATGCCTTTGGAGCCTCATTGTAACAATCATCTTCTTGTGAATGAGCGTTGTCATCACATCTCTTCTCAGAGATAAGCTACAACCATTCTAGTGAGTCTTTCACTCTGTATTTTTACAGTTCTGTACATTTCGCACTTTAATAGAAATTGTGTATTACTATATATTTGTGCCTCTTGTTATATATATGGTATATATTTGTTATAGTATTGGCTCTCTTGCAATATCTTTGTATATTTTTGTGTTATATATCCACTCTCATTTCATGTCGAAAATAATCTGGATCAATGATATCAGAGCAGCCTGATCTTGACCATTTTTTCAGTGCATGTCCCCGATGAGGTCCTAGTATAGAAATTTAGGTCTCTATCTTGTCTCTCCTGAGGAAAATCACTCTCGCATGCCCAAGAAACCCTCTATGGAAGAAGAAAAGAAAAACAACGGAGTAGAAGATTTTATTAATATGTTGTTTAAGCAAGCTCTCACGCGACAGAGGGACGAAATGATGGATAATTTTTCCCACATATTTCAACGTCTGCTGATAACAACATGTGTGTCTTCATCAAGAGGCCACTTTGCATAAACCTCGCTTTTCAAGGTACAAGTTAATTTTTATATTCTTGTATTTGAAGGACAGATAAATGTGGATGCCCTGGAAAAATGGTTAAATCTTCTAGAAGGTTATTTCTCTATTAAAAATTTATCCAACAGGGAAAATATCACCTTAGCACCCCTTAAGGCTCTCCCCCATGTCAAACATTGGTGGGAAACTTACTGGGAGACAATTTCCACATAGTCTGGAATATATGGTGTCGAGCCCACTTGGTATTTTTTCGTGGATGTGATCAAGGAACAATATTACCCTATTGGTAACTATGAAGACCAATACATGATATGGACCACAATGTGGAAAGAGAGGGGCCAAGCAGTGTCAGATTTCACCAATACCTTCCATACCTTGCACACCAAGTTGGGTATCAAATACTTCGAGCCACATTTGGTTCTGAAATACCATGGGGATCTACACAAATACATCCAAACTGAAATGTATTTTCTAGAAATCTCATCAGTGGGTGATGCTTATCAATATGTTGTTAAAATCGAGAAAAAATTTAAGTACCAGAACAAGAGGGAGTTTGGGTTTGCAAATCCGCAACATTCAAAGCATTATAATGACGACCATAACAAACATCCTTCTGACAACCAGTCCAAGCCATAGGAAAAGAAGGGTAAGGGAAAGACAAAGAATGGCACTGGAAAAGGGTGTGACTTCCACAAAATCCCCTAGGACAGCACCGATGAATGTCGCTCAAAACAGTCATTGGTGGCATAGATTAAAGAAAAAGAGTCGAACCCAAATTCAGAAGTTGGTTCAGAAAATAATGGAAGGAGACAGATTATCGATGCATATCCCACTGCTATTGTCATGATTGCAACAATTCAACCAAAAGAACCAGCAGATCCTGAAGAGGAGGAGTAACTTTTTCATTCAAATATGTGGGTGAAGGGGACCCCAATGCATTTTATTGTTGATAATGGAAGCCAAAAGAACCTTGTCTCATTAAAGGTCGTCAAACAGTTGGGATTGTCGACAACACCACACCTCCAACCATACAACATTGGGTGGCTTCGTCGTGGATGAGACCTCCATGTCATCCAACAGTGTCAGTTGTCATACAACATCCAACCCTTCAAGGATGAGGTATTATGTCATGTTTCCCCACTAGATGTATGTGATGTTCTGTTGGGCCAACCATATACATGGAAGCACCATGTAATTTATGAGTCTCGACCCCATAGTTTCATTGTTACTCTCGGGGGTCATCTTTGTAGGATACCAGAGGTATTTCCAACTACTTTCCCACATAAATAGTGCAGCAAGGTAGTATCTCATACTACAAAATTCATCTCCTTCATAGTTTGTTCAAAAGGTGAACAAAAGAACATCGCAACCACTGCAACCTCAGTCCAAGCACCTTCTGTCCAGCAGAAGCAAGTCGACAAGATTGAATCAAAGTG
>SNQJ01S0099603.1:30038-60519 GCA_010110895.2 Picea sitchensis
GAATGCCAAAAGTCCTAGACATCCAAAAACCTAACCCTAGGAGATGAAGTGCCAAAAGTCATGTGGGCCCCGTTTGGGTGAGTTAGTACAGTGTCCCCAAAATGAATCTCCTCGACGATACCTTTCCAAATATCTACCGTGCACCCCAAATGGAGATTGTATCCAAAGCTATTCCTTTGGGAAGTTGATACACCAAACTACCCAAAATGGGGTCCACAAAACTATTGGCTTTTCATCTTCCGGGGTTAGGGCTTTGGGATTTCCTTTATGTTAACAATGCCTTTGGAGCCTCATTGTAACAATCATCTTCCTATGAATGAGCATAGCTGTCACATCTCTTCTCATATATAAGTTGCCACCATTTTAGCAAGTCTTTCACTCTGTATTTTTATAGTTCTATACATTTCACACATTAATATAAATTATGTATTACTGTATATCTGTGGCTCTTGTTTTATATCTGATATATCTCTGTTATATTATTGGATCTCTTGCAATATATATGTATATTTTTGTGTTATATCTCCGCTCTCATTTCTTGTCGAAAATAATTTGGATCAGTGGCATCAGAGCAAGCTATTGTTGATCATTTTTTTAGTTCATGTCCCCGACGAGGTCCGAGTATAGAAAGTTGGTTCTCAATCTTGTCTCTCTTGAGTAAAATCACTCTTGCACACCCAAGAAACCTCCCATGGTGGAAGAAAATAAAAACGACGGAGCAGAAGATTCTATTAATATGTTGCTTGAGCAAGCTCTCACGTGACGGAGGGATGAAATGATGGATAATTTTTCCCACATCCTTCAACGCCTGCCAATAACAACAAGCACGTATTCATCAAGAAACCACTTTGGAGGCACCTTGCCTTTAAAGGTACAAGTTAATTTTTATATTCTCGTATTTGAAGGACAGATAGATGTGGATGCCCTAGAAAAATGGTTAAATCTGCTAGAAGGTTATTTCTTTGTTAACAATTTCTCCAACATAGAAAAGATCACCTTCACACTCCTTAAGGATCTCTCCCATGTCAATCATTAGTAGGAAATTTACTAGGAGCAAAGTTCCACAAAGGAGTCTGGAACATATGCGTTTGAGCCCACTTGGGATTTTTTTTTTGGATGCGGTAAAGGAACAATATTACCATGTTGGTAACTATGAATACCAATACATGAGATGGACCACACTACGGAAAGAGAGGGGCCAAGCGGTGTCGGAGTTCACCAATACCTTCCATACCTTGCGCACCAAGCTGGGTATCAAAGACTCTAAGCGACATTTGGTTCTGAAATATTATGGGGCTCTACACATATACATCCAAACTGAAATGTATTTTCTGGACATCTCATCACTAGGTGCTACTTATCGATATGTTGTTAAAATCAAGCAGAAATTTAAGCACCAGAACAAGCGGGAGTTTGGGTCTGCAAATCCGCAACAACCAAAGCATGATAAATACATCCCTAACAAACAACATCTCGATAACTAGTCCAATCCACAAGAAAAGAAGGGTAATGGAAAGACAAATAATGACAATGGAAAATGGTGCAACTTCCACAAAATCCCCTGGCATAACACTGATGAATGTCACTCAAAAAATTCGTTGGTGGTTGAGATCAAAGAAAAAGAGCTGAACCCAGATTGGAAAGATGATTCAAAAAATAATGGAAGGAGACAGATTATCAACGCAAATCCCACTACTATTGTTACAACCACAACAATTCAACCAGAAGAACCAGCAGATTTTGAACAGGGGGAGCACCTTTTTCATTCACAGATGTGGGTGAAGGGGTCTCTACTGCATTTTATTGTTGATAGCGGAAGCCATAAGAACCTCATCTCAGCAGAGGTCATCAAAAAATTGGGATTGTCGATAACACCACACATGCAACCATACAACATTGGGTGGCTTCACTAGGGACAAGACCTTTGTGTCAGCCAACAGTGCTAATTGTTATACAACATCCATCCCTTCAAGGATGAGGTATTATGTGATGTTTCCCAACTGGATGTATGTGATGTTCTGCTGGGCCAACCACATATGTGGAAGCACCATGTTATTTATTAATCTCAACTCTGTGGTGCCATTGTTACTCTGGGGGGTCATCTCTACAGAATACCAGAGGTAGTTTCAACTACTGTCCCACCTAAATAGTGTCGCAAAGTAGTATCTCATACTACAAAATTCATCTTCTTCACAGTCTGTTCAAAAGGTGAACAAAAGAACATCGTATCCATTGTAGCCTCAGTGAAAAAACCTTTTTTCCAACAAAAGTACATCAACAAGATTGAAGCAAAACTCAAGTATTCCTTCTGCACATAGTCATCTCATGTACCCAGACTAGTTAAAAAATTCCAACCCTTCCTGCCAAAGCTTCTTGACAACCTTCAACAAGCTAAGCAACGCAACTTCTCCAGCAAGGAAAGCAACTCATCAAGATGCAGATTCAACAAACGCTTTTCCCTCTCCTCGGGGCACTCAACGCAATGGAAACCATTGCTTCCTAAGGAGGGAGGATTGATCCAGGTTGATATCAGTGGCCACCCACCTATTCCAACTAGCTCAAAACAGTCTTCTAGTAATTTACTATTTTTAGCATTTTTTCGGTTCCTAAACTTCTAGGGACATTTTGAGGGCCTAAATGAAGACTTTTTAGGATTGTGCACCTCAACGATGGACAAAGGCTCTGATTGAGCCCTCAAAATGAATCTTCTCAATGATATCTTTCAAACAAGCTATTGTGCGCCCCAAACGAAGATCGTATTCCAAAGTTATGCCTCCGAGAAGTTGATACACCAAACTACCCAAAATGGGGTCCACAAAATTGTTGGATTTTCATCTTCCGAGGTTAGGGTTTTGGGATTTTATTTATGTTAAAAATGTCTTTGGAGCTTCATTGTAACAATCATCTTCTTGTGAATGAGCGTTTCCATCACATCTCTTCTCAGAGATAAGCTACAACCATTCTAGCGAGTCTTTCACTTTGTATTTTTACAGTTCTGTACATTTCGCACATTAATAGAAATTGTGTATTACTGTATATTTGTGCCTCTCGTTATATATATGGTATATCTTTGTTATAGTATTGACTCTCTTTCAATATCTCTGTATATTTTTGTGTTATATCTCCGCTCTCATTTCGTGACGAAAATAATATGGATCAGTGATATCAGAGTAGCCTTCTCTTGACCATTTTTTCAGTGCATGTCCCCGACGAGGTCCTAGTATAGAAATTTGGGTCTTGATCTTGTATCACTTGAGGAAAATCGCTCTCGCACACCCAAGAAACCCTCTATGGCAGAAGAAAAGAAAAACAATGGAGCAGAAGATTTTATTAATATGTTGTTTAAGCAAGCTCGCACGCGACAAAGGGATGAAATGATGGAGATTTTTTCCCACATCCTTCAACACCTGTCGATAACAACAGGTGTGTATTCATCAAGAGGCCACTTTGCATACACCTCGCTTTTCAAGGTACAAGTTAATTTTCATATTCTTGTATTTGAAGGACAGATAGATGTGGATGCCCTGGAAAAATGGTTAAGTCTGCTAGAAGGTTATTTCTATGTTCAACATTTCTCCAACAGGGAAAATATCACCTTAACACTTCTTAATGCTCTCCCCCATGTCAAACATTGGTGGGAAAATTACTGGAAGAAAAGTTCCACATAGTCTGGAATATATGGTGTCGAGCCCACTTGGGATTTTTTTGTGGATGCAATCAAGGAACAATATTACCCTATTGGTAACTATGAAGACCAATACATGATATGGACCACAATGTGGAAAGAGAGGGGCCAAGCAGTGTTAGATTTCACCAATACCTTCCATACCTTGCACACCAAGCTGGGTATCAAATACTTCGAGCCACATTTGGTTCTGAAATACCATGGAGATCTACACAAATACATCCAAACTAAAATGTATTTTCTGGACATCTCATCAGTGGGTGATGCTTATGAATATGTTGTTAAAATCGAGAAAACATTTAAGCACCAGAACAAGCGGGAGTTCGGGTCCGCAAATCCGCAACATTCAAAGCATTATAAAGATGACCATAACAAACATCCTTCTGACAACCAATCCAAGCCATGGGAAAATAAGGGTAAGGGAAAGACAAAGAATGGCACTGGAAAAGGGTGTGACTTCCACAAAAGCCCCTAGGACAACACCGATGAATGTCGCTCAAAACAGTCATTGGTGGCCTAGATTAAAGAAAAAGAGTCGAACCCAAATTCATAAGTTGGTTCAGAAAATAATGGAAGGAGACAGATTATCGACGCATATCCCACTACTATTGTCATGACTGCAACAATTCAACCAAACGAACCAGCAGATCCTGAAGAGGGGGAGCGTCTTTTTCATTCAAATATGTGGGTGAAGGGGACCCCAATGAATTTTATTGTTGATAGTGGAAACCAAAGAACCTCATCTCATTAGAGGTCATCAAATAGTTGGGATTGTCGACAACACCACACCTCCAGCCATACAACATCGAGTGGCTTCGTCATGGACGAGACCTCCATTTTAGTCGGCAGTGTCGGTTGTCATACAACATCCAACCCTTCAAGGATGAGGTATTATGTGATGTTTCCCCACTAGATGTATGTGATGTTCTGTTGGGCCAGGCATATACATGGAAGCGCCATGTTATTTATGAGTCTCGACCCCATAGTGTCATGGTTACTTTCGGGGGTCATCTTTGTAGGATACCAGAGGTATTTCCAACTACTTTCCCACATTGCGGAAAAGTAGTATCTCATACTACAAAATTCATCTCCTTCACAGTCTGTTCAAAAGGTGAACAGAAGAACATCGCAACCACTGTAGCCTCGGTCCAAGCACCTTCTGTCCAGCAGAAGCAGGTCGACAAGATTGAATCAAAGCGCAAGGATTCCTTCTGCACACAGTCATCTCATGTATCCAAACTAGTTAAAAAGGTCCAAACCTTCCAGCCATAGGTTCGTGACAGCCTTCAACAAGTTAAGCAATGCAAATTCTCCATCAAGACAAGCAACTCATCACGATGCAAATTCAGCAAACACTTTTCCCTCTCCCCTAGGAATTCAACGCAATGGAAACCATTGCTTCCTAAGGAGGGAGGGCTGATCCAGGTGGATATTGGTGTCCACCCCCTATTCCAACTAGCTCAAAACAATCTCCAGGCAATTTACTATTTTTAGTAGTTTTTCGGTTCCTAAACTTCTGAGGTGATTTTGAGGGCCTAAATGAATCTTTTTGGGGGATCGAGCACCTCAATTATAGCCAAAGGCTTCGATTGAGCCCCCAAAATGAATCTCCTCGATGATACCTTTCCAACGAGTTATTGTGCGCCCCAAAGAAAGATCATATGCCAAAGTTACACCCTCAGGAAGTTGCTACACCAAACTACCCAAAACGAACTCCACAAAACTATTGGCTTTTCATCTTCCGGGGTTAGGGTTTTGGGATTTTATTTATGTTAAAAATGTCTTTGGAGCCTCATTGTAACAATTATCTTCTTGCAAATGAGTGTATCCATCACATCTCTTCTCAGAGATAAGATGCCACCATTCTAGCGAGTCTTTCACTCTGTATTTTTACAGTTCTGAGCAGTTCGCACATTAATAGAAATTATGTATTATTGTATATATGTGCCTCTTGTTATATATCTGATATATCTCTGTTATATTATTGGCTCTTTTACAATATCTCTATATATTTATGTGTTACATATCCGCTCTCATTTCGTGCCGAAAATAATCCGAATAACAAGAGTAAGAAAAACCACTATCCCATATTTCTTTATAACCTTATGATTAAGCACAATCTTGTATCGTTTTATCTTTTATCTTTTTATATTTCTTTAACACTTTTTCAAACAAAATTTTGATGTAAATATCTATATTTTATTAATTTTAATGTAATATATTTTTTCCTAATTATGTGTAGTTTGATGTGAATAATTATGCATACCAATTATAAGACAAATATAATTTATACGACACTACCAAAATCTTTGGTATTTGGAAGTTAGCTTTGGACTAATGATGTAATAGCATTCTCTCTCACTCTATCACATCATCCTCTTTCACCCTATATTAACATTATCATTGATTTTAGTGACAATGTATGTATTGTTTTTATATTGTGGTTGTTATTTGTGTGATGTTACATATTACCTTAGTGTGATAACATATTCTTATGTTGATATTTTGTTGCATGTTAACACTCTTTTTTAATTATATATAAGAAATTAATCTCAAATATATAATAATTATGAGATAAAGATATTTATAAAAATATGTCTATTGACTTTTAAATACAAATCTATAAATTAATATAATGACATATTTATATTAATATAATATCACTCTATAAATATATAAATAATTTCATAAATCAAAAAAATAATTTAAACACAATGAAACATAATTACAACATTGTGATAACATATTCTTATGTTGATATTTTGTTACATGTTAACACTTTTTTTAATTATATATATGAAATTAATCTCAAATATATAATAAGTATGAGATAAAAATAAAGATAATTTATAAAAACATGCATATTGACTTTTAAATATAAATCTATAAATTTATATAATAATATATTTATATTAATATAATATCACTCTATAAATATATAAATAATTTCACAAATCAAAAAAATAATTTAATCACAATGAAACATAACAAAAATTTATTCCTTAATTACTTTGTATATAGGTTCCCACAAAGATAACAAAAAAAANTAATTTCATAAATCAAAAAAATAATTTAAACACAATGAAACATAATTACAACATTGTGATAACATATTCTTATGTTGATATTTTGTTACATGTTAACACTTTTTTTAATTATATATATGAAATTAATCTCAAATATATAATAATTATGAGATAAAAATAAAGATAATTTATAAAAACATTTATTCCTTAATTACTTTGTATATAGGTTCCCACAAAGATAATAAAATAAATATATATATATATATATATATATATATATATATATATATATATATTTTCTATTATTAATATTATTGAAAAATATATCAAATCCCATATACCAAGATGAAAAGCTCCACAAACTAGGGAATGTTAAACCTAACTAGCTAAAAAGGCTAAATTTCGTCATTCCAATAGTTATTATAGAGTGAGTCAAAAGAATTATTCCTCTCAATCTTTTCATTAATAATTTGATGGAGAGACTAGGATAGAACATGAACAAATAACTTGATGAAGAGACTAAGATAGAACATGAACAAGATCTTCAATAGTATAGACATGATTGATGGGATAAACTCTTTAAACCTTTTTTTCATTATAAAAAAAATAAAAAATAATAAAAAGAAAAGAAAAAGAAAAAAAAAAAGCTGAAAAAACTTCAACAACTCTAATGCCCGATCACTACGGCTGAAAAACCTCAAATATTGAACATATTAACCACAATACACTCAAATTCTGAAATCCTAATATTCTACACTATAGCCAAAATGCATAATAATTGTGAGATATAAATAGTTAATAAGGCATCAAAAGTTTCCACACCAAGCTTTTTTTCTCCCTGATGTAGTTAACTCCATTGGAACTCCACCCCGATACTTCACA
Organism: Picea sitchensis; assembly: GCA_010110895.2. Classification (NCBI taxonomy): domain Eukaryota; kingdom Viridiplantae; phylum Streptophyta; class Pinopsida; order Pinales; family Pinaceae; genus Picea; species Picea sitchensis. The sequence goes on from SNQJ01S0099603.1 coordinate 37,632, forward strand.
CATGTAGGGATGATATGGGGTGGAAAGCATCAGCCCGCCTAGAACTCGTGACCTCTCCTTAACCTGGGAGAGTGTGCGCACGCTCTCTTTGTCGCTCGAAGCTATCCCCTGACTCAAAATTCTAAAAAAGTTGAATTTGACGGTATGTCTTGGAGGATGATGGTATCACTCTTTAGTTGCCTGCTTATCTCATGTACTAACTGGTGATTGTTATTTCCTCAGATGCTCTTTGATATTATATTATAACTTCAAGCATACTTTTATATATTTTATATTGAGATTTTTTCATTAATATTTATTTTCTAATTGTGTTTATATAATATGTATTGCAAATAATTCCATACACATATAATTACATTGATAAAAGAAAAATTAATTTTGAATTACAAGTCATGATAGTATCTCCTTCTAATATTATAATAGATTTTTTATAATAACATTTTAGAAGATTTTAATATCATTATCTTATAGGTTGTTTTAGTTTTAATTATTATTATTTTTATATTTTAATTATTATTTATGTAGTTCTGCAAATAACTGCTTCATTTCAATACAAATACATCTCAATCAAAACATACAAAATAATTTAGCCAATTAAAATGAAAAAATTTAAACACAATAAAATGAAATTATCACGTGTTTATCATATCATTGGTCTACAACGAATGCCACTAAATCTATCGGGCGCTCGAGATGACGTAACATGCACCATTGAATTTAGCAGACCTCATAAGGAACCACAAATTTCCAAGGGGCAAAAGAATCTAGAATCGCTACCGTTGTTTTCGGAAGGTGTAAAACTTTTGATATATATATATATATATATATATATATATATATATATATATATATATATATATATATAGAGGTCAACACCAATGTTTAATGTATGGAAATGTATAAATTTAACTAAATCTTTGTGAATATCAAATATTATCTCTAGGAATCCATGTATTTAAAAATAGTGTTACATGGTTTGGTAATGGTAGTGGTCTTCCAAGTCACCATGTCTCTTTCCTCATTTATGTATGTTAACTCATTTTCATCTCTTAACAAGAAACAACTATGACCCCTTATCTATGTATGTTAACCCATTTTCATCTTAAAGAGAAACAACTATGACCTCTTGGGCAATTTTCTTTTTGACAATTATAAGTTGAGAAATTTCAATACTCTGATTTTGCTTAGTGAATTAACTAGAAAACTCTGAGCTTGTTGATATTCTTGTTCCATATTAGATCCGAGGATACTTTCATAAATGCCTCACCCCAGACAAGATGTAACCATTTATGTTGTTCTAAAAAAATATACACATTTTTTTTAAATGAAATTTATATTTTGCATTGAAAGTAAGCTTAATCGTATTGGTCACAATATAAATATATGATAATTATCCAAAAAATATCGTGGAAATTGTCCAAAGATTAGAAAATTATTTCATCCAAGGAGTCACACAATCTTCACAAAGGAATTTTGATAACTACTACTAGTATAGATTCTAAAAAATACTCCTAATATCAAGAAAAATTTGCAAAACATTATGCACTATTACTCTATAAAATCATAGTGGTTGTAAAATTCCTCATGATTCTTTGTTCTAGCCAGGAAGTTCTAGTCCACATGTTCATGTTCTTGTTGCACATCTCATCCTCTTTTACCTCCTCCACAACAGACCCAATTGACAACCTAGCATTTGAATTACCTAAAGTAGTATTTCTTACCAAACCCATAACCAATTGTCAAAGAGCAGCACACTCAACTTAAAGTGCTTCAATTTGTCTCTTTTGATTGTGCAAGGTTTACATTGTGAAGGAATATTTAGTATCTCTAACCTCTTCTTCAAAGTGAATCCTACCATTAATTGTGAAAATTGAGTTCCTATATTAGTGATATAATTCTCGTATCATCTTAAAACTTTGTGAATGTCTACGGTTTCACACAATGGACATCTCCCAAGATGTTTTTGTCTGATTGATACTATTTATAGGCACATCTAACATTCTGTTCTAAAGGATAAGAAGAGCAATAATCCTAAGAGAAGAATAACCTTTTTTCATTTTTTTGTCACAAACTGAGGGCTTCTAAGGGATAAAACTAGTTTTACACCACCCAAATTGAAAAACCGTGTAGAAATACCAACCTGACCACCAAGTTAATCCCTCCAACCAAAGCCAAAAGATATTGAACCACATTGACCAACACGACCCAAACCATGCAGACTAGAAACAATACCTAAGCCACTCAAATAGGAGCCACATAACACTAGGAGCCAAAATCGCCACTAGAACCACACACAAAACCATAAATAGACACGCACTTAAAACTAGTGTTGGATTACCGAGGGGTGAATCAAGAATAGAGATTTTTTAATCCTTTTAAACTTTATCAGTATCTAAGTGTTATTTATCTTTATGATCAATATACCATTATCATTACACACGCAGAAAGATAAATAAAACCATGAACAATGAATAATCATACACACATACACTCCGTACACCAATATTTTAATGGAAACCCAATGCGATAAAACCATGGAATTTTTTTCCTATATGTCTTTTAATACTAATTACATTCATTGGAAGAACTAACTTCTTTTTTTTTCCTACCGGTGAATCGAAGGATGCTCTCGACTTCTATATTTTCTTTCATGCTACAACCTCCTGAGGGAAGCTCCACTCCCAAATTCTTTGGCTACAACTAGAAGGAGGCTACGTTCATATGTTCTTTTGGTCTGTCCTGAAGGTGGCTACAACCACCTATCCTTGCCTCATCCTGTCACCCTGAAATATAAGTGTCAAATGATGAAACCACTACCACACTATCACTGTGAGATATACCACTGTGAACCTGTACCAACCTGTACCAACAACCTGTAACCAACATGTTCCACTGACATGTAACCAACCTTTACCTGTACTCAGCCTGTACCAACAAAACCTAACAGGTATGCTACCTGTATATCTTGCAACTCACGTATGTATGTACCCTGTCTATAATGTGGCTTGTGTATGTACGCGGCATGTCTATACTGTAGCCTACATACACCTTCATTAAGCTAGGGTTTTCACCTTTTCAGAAACTTCAAACACTTTGTTTCCTCTGTCACATCAACCTGCAACCTATCACTTTGTCTTATTTGTAGATGTTGCATGTCCATACATCATCTTATGCATCCCCTAACCAAGTGCATCTATGTCTCTCTAATCGTGTGTCATACATGTGTGTATAATCATGAACAAGTGTAATAATCCTCACATGGACTAGACATCAAACCCTTACTGATATGCAGCCTCACACCATACAAACAACTTCACAACCACCTCACAACCAAAACCCTCAACCATGTACCAAGAAATACAAACTATGTCTCAACACTTGAACCAACAAGATGAACCAATGAATAATACCAACATATCAGTGTTGTATTTATTTAGATCTAGCTCATACCATAAGTGTCATATTTCCAACACCCTCTCTAGGGAAAAACCTCAAACTCCCATAACCATATCTCATGGAGACAACAATATTCAACTAAACATAACAATATGGCATACCTTTTGAATCTGTAGATAGATCTATTGTACCTGATCACTGTACACCTTCTTGGAAGCTTTCTTTCAGACTCTGAGAACCTAGCACCCTTGGAAACTCAAGATTTCATGGTTTTTCCCACATGTGCGCACCATGTTATACTTCCAACCCGCGTATGTACGCGCCCTTATCCACTGTAGCTCGTGTACACTTCAAAACTAGGGTTTTTTTTAGCATTTATGCAATTCTGAAACTTTCGTCGTCAACCATTTGTGCTACCTCAAACTTGTGTAACTTCATATGTATCAATGAGTACCTGAAATAATCCTTACACAATAATAGATGTTCAATGTATTCAATAGGTGCTAATAGGAGAGCCTTGCTCTCTTATTTATACTTCCATGTAGCTTCCTCAAGGGGTTACCTTCTAACCAACTTAACCCAACTTCCTTCTTTTTAGGGCTAACCCACTTCTAACCATTTGTCCACTTATAACCATTTTATCCATAAATAGTAAACTCTCCACTTCTAATTGCAACTAATTTATTTTTAAATATTTTCTTATCGTAACAACTTAAACCATGATTAACTCCTAGTTTCACCCATTATGACTAGTCAACTTCGTCTAGGAGTTTCTAGAATAATTTAACTTCTTTGACCTTCTAGGGGCTTCTAGATAACTCAAGAGGGTTTTCCAACTTCACAAGGCCCTAACTCTCTAAACATGAGGAGTTATGTGACATTCCACATATCACCGAAAATGGAATGACATGTATTATCCATCTAGAATAGTCTTACCTACAAATGTATTAATATTCATACCATTATACATCAAACAAGATTAAGTCCCTTAACCATACTGTTGGAGCTACCGGAATTTGCTACCGTACTTTCTTCAAGGGTTGACATCAATGACAACCAACCCAATTAGTCAACAATCTCCCCCTATGGCATTGATGGCAACACTCTGGTCCAACATTGAATTCATATCGCTCATGCTCCCCCTATGATCATCGCTCCCCCTAGAAACATGCCTATGTTCTCTCTCTCCAAGCATCTAACTCTTTATCCATGCATATGATGAATCTCTCCCCCTTTGGCATCAATGGAAAAGGTAACTTCTCATCATGGCTGCTCCCCCTAACTGAATTGTCCATGGGGTTTCTCCCCCTGACTAAATTCTTCCTGAAACTGCTCCCCCAAACTGAATTGTCCTATTTATGTTGCTTCCTCGTGTAAATATAATACATATAAGATAAGCATTCAAAAGCATTCATTATGGAGTAGAAATTACTCCAAGTCTTTGTCGAATATACTCAAAATCTTCCCTTGGAAGCGGTTTTGTAAATATATCTACAACATGTTCTTTTGTTCTCACATATTCAACTCTGATGTTCCTCTATGCAACCTGTTCCTGTAGAAAGTGATACTTGATTGGAATGTGCTTCATCTTGGAGTGCATCACTAGATTCTTTGAGATATTTATGGCACTTGTATTATCACAATATATTGGAATGGGCTCATCATACTCAACCTGTATATCTGTCAAAGTTTGTTTCATCCATAGAACCTATGTAGAACATGTTGTTGTTGCAATATAATCTACTTCAGTTGTAGACAATGATACCAATAATTGTTTCTTGCTTAGCCAAGACACCAAACACTCACCCAAGTAGAACGATGTTCCACTTGTGCTTCTTCGGTCATCAATGCAACCTGCCCAATCTACATCTGTGTAGACATTATGTGATAAATCCTTTCCTTTTGGATACCATAATCCAAACTCTTTTGTACCCTTGAGATATTTGAATATCCTTTTTACTGCTAGAACATGTGATTCCTTTGGTGTTGTTTGAAATCATGCCACATGTCCAACTACCTGCATTACATCTGGTCTGGATGTTGTGACATAGAGTAAGCTACCAATCATTGACATGTACTACCTTTGATCTATAGACTTTGAATCATCATCTTTACTTAAATTTCAACTGGTTTGCATAGAAGTATTTATTGCTTTGCAATATTCCATTCTGAACCTCTTTATCATTTCTTTGATATACTTGGTTTGAGAAATAAAAATTCCTTGGTTGGTTTGACATATCTGAAGACCCATAAAGAAGGATAGTTCTCCAAGAAATTACATTTCAAATTCATTATGCATGTCCTTTTCAAATTTATGTCTCAACCTGTCATCATCACTTCCAAAAATAATATCATCAACATAAACTTCAATTAATAAAATACTATCTTGAGTTACCTTGATGTAGAATTTGTTGTCTGCATTTCCTTTACTGAACCCTTTTTGTTGTAGATATATGCCCAGTCTAGAATACCATTCTCTGGGGGTTTATTTTATACCATACAAGGCATTCTTCAACCTGCAAACATAATATTCATTCTCTGACAACTAAAATCCTTCTGGTTTCTCAATGTAGACTTATTCTTCTAGTTCCCCATCAGAAAGGTTGATTTCACGTCCATCTGATATACCTTAATATTCTTGGAGCATGCATAAGCTAGGATCAATCTAATTTCCTCTATTTTGGAAACTGGGGAAAAAGTCTATTCAAAGTTGATACCTTCAACCTGTGCGTATCCTTTACATACCAATCTAGCTTTGTTCTTGGTAACTTGTCCACCTTCATTTAATTTATTTCTGAAGATCCACTTTGTGTCGTTCACATTCTTGTACCTTGGTCTTGGAACCAATTCCCAAGTGTCATTCTTCTCTATATGAATCAAATATTCATCCTTGGCCTTTATCCAAAATTCATCCTTGCTGGCTTCTTCAAAACTATTTGGTTCAATCGAAGATAAGAGTGTTAGGTGCAGTTGTTCTGGTGAAAGTATTCTTCTTCTAGACTCAACTCGTGCATATTTGTTCTCGATAATCTGATCTGAGGGATGATTCTTCTGTATTTGTTTGCTAGGTGTCTTTGGATGTACTTGTTATTATTTCTCTTCTACTTCTATATGATCTTCTTCATCTTCGTCTTCTGCTACTTCTTCATCATTTGCTTCTGCTTCATGAACCTGTTCCATTGACTCCTTTTCTTCTTCCTTTATTTTTCATCCATCTGTCTCATCAACCCTCACATTGATTCTTTCCACAACTTTGTTGAGTCTTAGATTGAAACATTTGTATGCTTTCCTTGTACTCGAGTACCCAACAAGTATACCTTTGTCCACACAAGAATCAAACTTTCCCATTCTTCCATCTTCTCTTTTGATGTAGCATTTGCTTCCAAAAACTCTGAAGTGCTTCACATTCGATGGTCTTCCTTTCCATAGCTCGTAGGGAGTTTTAACACTATTTTTTCTAAGCATTACTTTGTTTTGAATATGAATTGTTCTATGCATCACATGTGCCAAAAAGACATCTGTCAACTTGGAATCCATTAGCATTGTTCAATCCATTTCCTGTATTGTCATGTTCTTCCTTTCGACAACTCCATTCTGTTGAGGTGTCCTAGCAACTGAGAATTACCTTTTTATTCCATGTTCTCTATAGAAATCCATAAATTCCTTTGAGGTAAACTCTCCTCCATTATCAGATCTCAAAAATTTGATTTTTGAATCCATTTCATTTTCAACCATTTCCTTGTATACCTTGAAGTTGTCAAATGCTTCTGACTTCTTCTTGAGAAAAAAAACTACACTCATCCTTGTATAATCATCAACCAATAACATACAATATTACTCACCTTTTAAACCTTGTGTCCTAGTTGGTCCAACTAGATCAGTATGCACAATTTTTAGTGGTCTTTTTGTGGAGTATTCCTTTGATTTGAATTTGTTCTTTGTTTGCTTTCCTTGTTGACGATGCTTGCATAAGGTGTTGGTTGGCTTCGTGATCTGGGGAATTTTTTGGCTGCTTCCTTTTTTATGACTTTGACTAGGTTGTCAAAATTTATGTGACCCATCCTTATGTGCCATAGCCAAAATTCATCTTCCTTTCCTAGACAACACTTTTCATTTCCAATTTCACTTAATACATATGTGTTGCTTGAAGTTCTTACAATTGTTGCAACCAATCTTCCTAAACCTGTTTTTCTTATCTCGCACTTATGTGAATCAAACACAAGTTTGTGACCTTGGTCACACATTTGAATCACACTTAGAAGATTATGTTTCATATCTTCCACTATTAGAACATTTTCTTCCTTGGTATTCGTGTTTCCAATTCTGAATGTGCCTATTCTAATGATTCTAGTTGATTCATCGTTTCCAAAAGAGACTGATCCATCTCTTTCCTTTCTGAATGTTAGAAACCTTTCCTCATCACCTGTCATGTGCTTTGAGCATCCACTGTGAACATACCAACCAAGTTTCTTGTGTTTATCTTGTAGAGTGAGTGTGCATTCTTCATTGTTATATTGATTATGCTTTCTTATCCATATTGTTTGTTGAGGTTATTTTATGTGACTGTTGTTATTTTGTTGTGATTCTCTAGGAGGGACTATCATTCTATAATCTTTGGCCATGTGTCCAAAGTTATTGCACTTGTAGCATTCCACTTCAGTGCTCAAGGATTCAAACATGTTGTAGTTTCTTCTATGTGTTTCACTAGGACTTCTTGGATAACCATTTTGTGCATAACTTTCAAAGTTGTTTTTGTTTCTGCTATTTGCTCTGCAATTTACAGCTTTATGTCCAAAATTATTACATGCATAACATAAACCAAAAAATATTGTTTGATACCTAGGATTTGAAGATATTCTGAAAGGAGTCACTATTTTGAATCCTTCTTCTTCTTGAGGCCTGCTTGTTTCTGACTGTCATTGATTCTGAAATATGAATCTTCTGGGTGGAGGAGTGTCCTAGTGATCTTCCTTGTAAAACTTCTTATCTCCTCTAATTGTCTCTGCATAGCTTCTTGGATGTGTTTCTTGATATGTTGTTTTGGAGCTTGATCCCTTTTATGTCTAATTGTATTCAAGTCTAGACTTGTCATGATTTGGCCTTTGACTACTGATAATATTGTACAAAACTTTTGATTTGTTCTGCATGTTTTTCTTTTGAAGATCTTTTCTCAATGTGACAATCTTTGCTTCCAAATTTCCAATGATCCTCTCTCTTTCTTCTAACCGTTCTTTGAGTGCTTATTCAATTATTTTGTCTTCTTCAACTTGAATTTTTAATTTGATGATCATTTGTTCTAGTTCTTCAGATTTGGAACTTTGAGATTCCTCTTTTCTTTTTAGTTCTTCYTGTAGTGACTTGTTTTTCTTCTTTTCCTTTTTTATAACTTCTATGGCACTCATCAATTCTTCTATGTAGTCAAATTTTTCCTCCTCATATTCTTCTYCGATGACTTCTTCATCGGAATCGTCTACTGTCGTGAATAAAACCTTTCTCTCTCACTTCCACTGTCTTCATCTTTGTCTAGTGATGTGTTATCTTCTTTTGTGCAAAAGATTTTCTTGAAGTTTTCTTTTTGGTTTTCTTGCCTTTCTACATTTGTTTTCTATTTGAATAATCTTCTTCATTTATTTATTTTTTCTTATGGGGAAATTTGTTAGCAAAATGAGCAATACAATCACAATTAAAACAAATCAATGCAAGCTTGCCTCTATATTTGTCATTGGTTCCCTTTTTCAGTCTTCTGACAAAATTGGCCACTTCTTCATTRTCTTCTGAGATGTCATTGTTGTTGCTATATTATTTTTCTATTTGCTTTCCCTTTTTCTTTGACTTCTTGGATGCTTTGAATGTTGCTTCTTTTGTAACTAGATTCTCCTGTTCAATTCTCATTTCATAGGCTATGAAAATTCYATGTAGTTCATCCATGCTTATTAAATCCAGATATGTTCTTTCTTCTAGTGGTAAGATCTTAGGATCAAGTATCATTGGAAGATATCTTAGTACCTTTTGAAAAATTATAGATTCATCAACTTTTTCTTCCAATCCTCTGATTGTATTCACTATTTCATCAACTCATAAGAAGTAAGCTACAATATTCTCATCTTCCTTCATATTTAGCTATTCAAATTGACCTCTGTAAGTTTGAAGCTTTACTACCTTGAATTTTTCATCTCCTTCATAAACATTCTAAAGTTTATCCCAAATTTTCTTTGTGGGGCTGCAATGCATAAATTTGACATATATTGAATCACCAAGACCATTCAAAAGTGCATTTTTGGCTTTTGAGTTATTTAGACTGAGTTTGCTTTTGTTATCATTTGTTGGTAGAACTATTGGCTCTTTATATCCATCTATAATTGATTGCCAAACCTCAAATCCATGTGCTTGTACATATATTTTCATCCTTCTGCTCCAAAATGCATAGTTTTGTCCATCAAACTGTGGCATTCCATTTGTATACATATTATTTCTCTCCATGATCTACCTTTCAGTATTTAAAATGATTTCTGAAGGAACCTGCTTTGATACCAATTGTTGGATTACTGAGAGGGGGGGTGAATCAGTAATAGAGATTTTTAATCCTTTTAACCACAAAATGTAAGTGTTATTTATCTTTACGATCAATATACCATTATTATTCAACAAGTGCATAGTAAATAAACCATGAACAATGAACAATCATACACATACATAGTACACTAGTATTTTTTCGTGGAAACCCAATGCAGGAGAAAACCATGGAATGTTTTTTTCTTATATGTATTTAAGAATTAAATTCATTGGAAGCGCCAAATTCATTTCTTCTCCAGCTGCAACTTGAAGACCCCCTATATTTTCAGGCTACAACCTGAGGGAAGCTCCAACTCCCCAATTATCTGGCTACAACCAAAAGGAGGCTACAACCCCCTATGTTCTCCAGCTACAACTGGAAGGTGGATACAATCACCTATCCTTGCCCCATCCTACCGCCCTAAAATATAAGTGTCAAATGATGAAACCACTTCCACACTGTCATTGTTAGATATACCACTGTAAACTTGGACCAACCTGTGCCAACAAGTTGTAACCAACCTGTGCCACTGACCTGCAACCAACCTGTACCTGTACTCATCCTATACCAACAAAAACCAATAGGTACGCGACCTGTATATGCTGCAGATCACGTATGTACGCTCCATGTCTATATTGTATCATGTTTATGTATGCGGCCTTTCTATACTGCAACATGCGTACACCTTCAGTAAGCTAGGGTTTTCACCTTTTCTGAAACTTCAAACACTTTGTTTCCTCTGTCACATCAACATGCAACCTGTCACGGTGTCTTATCTGTAGTTGTGCCATGTGCATACATCATCTTATACATCCCCTAACCAAGCACATATATGTCTCTCTGGTCATGTTCCATACGTGTGTGTAAAATCATGAACAAGTGTAATAATCCTCACATGGACTAGACATTAAACCCTTACTTATATGCAGCCTCACATCATACAAACAACTTCACAACCACTTCACAACCATGTACCAAGAAATACAAACTATGTCTCAACACTTGAACCAACAAGATGAACCAATGAATAATATCAACAAATCAGTGTTGTATTTCTATAGATCTAGCTCATACCATAAGTGTCATACAAACAACACCCTCTCTAGAGAAAATCCTAAAACTCCCATAACCATATCTCATGGAGAAAACAATATCCAACTACACATAATAATATGACATACCTTTTGAATCTGTAGATAGATTTGTTGTACCTGATCATTGTAGACCTTCCTAGAAGCTTGCTTTCATACTCTGAGAACCTGACACCCTCAACAACTCAAGCTTTCATGGATTTTCCCACATGTACACACCCTGTTATACTTCCACCCCGCATACGTACACGCCCTTCTCCATTACAGCTCGCATACACCTCAAAACTAGGGGTTTTTTCAATATTTCTGCAATTCCAAAACTTTCATCGTCAATGCTCTGTGCTACCTTAGACTTGTGTAACTTTAGATGTATCAATGAGTACATGCAATAAACCTTACACAATAATAGATATTTAATGTGCTCAATAGGTGCTAATAGGAGAGCCTTGCTCTCTTATTTATACTTCCATGTAGCTTCCTCAAGGGGTTACCTTCTAACCAACTTAACCCAACTTCCTTATTTTTAGGGCTAACCCACTTCTAACCACTTGTCCACTTATAACCATTTTATCCATAAATAGTAAACTCTCCACTTCTAGTTGAAACTAATTTATTTTTAAATATTTTCTTATTGCAACAACTTAACCCATGATTAACTCCTAGTTTCACCCATTATGACTAGTCAACTTCTTCTAGGAGTTTCTAGAATAATTTGACTTCTTTGACATTCTAGGGGCTTCTAGATAACTCAAGAGGGTTCTCCAACTTCACAAGGCCATAACTCTCTAATCGTGAGGAGTTATGTGACATTCCACATATCACTGGAGCTAGCATGACATGTACTATCCATATAGAATAGCCTTGCCTACAAATATACTAATCTTCATACCGTTATACATCAAACAATATTAAGTCCCTTAACCATATTGTTGGAGATACCAGACTTGCTTCAAGGGTTGACATCAATGAAAACCAACCCAACTAATAAACAATTAGTAGTGATAGGGTCCCACAAAATTAATCCAATAGAACTAGAGATCAATTCAAAGTCCCAATTTGAACTAGGGAAAAACAAAACCAAGAGCCACAGGCCTGTAAACCACCAAAATTCCACAAATTTCAATCCTGAAATGAACATTATCCCACCTGCAATAAGACAATATCTAGAGAAATCGATGAGCCTACTCCATCTTTGATATCCAAGTGTGTGAGGGTACCTCGGGTTGATTGCTTCTTGGTCACTGTGAAGTTAGCTCGAGTGGTTGAGTGCTTTGAGCTTCATGTAGGAAATCTTGATGTTGATTCCTCGAGATCGTTGCCTCTATTGTGTGTCACACTCGATGTCCTTTCTAGGATAGGAATTGAAATGAATACTGACGGGTTTGCATGGGGTACCATCTCCATTTATAAGGTTTTCCTTAGAAAAAATAATGATAAGTTTAGGAGAAAGCAATTCTTACTTTGTAAAATAACAATACTAGCTTTACAATTTAAGAGTCAAATCATATCTTCCTTGTTTAATCTCTAGGATCTATGACCCCAACTCGACATTAATACAATGTAGTTCTCCCATTCCACATAATACAACGCATGCAATTTAGATTTGAGGTTGAACCTCATTCATAAACCCCTTGATTCCATATGTTTTCTACTAAGGATTTTGTGTTACATGCATAGATTTGACCGTAGTCCATGAGTGTCATATGTCATAATGTTGAAACATCACATGAAGCCCATACACATGCAACTATCGATGTTATAAAACTGCTACATAACTGTTATACACCTTATAACATCAAAAAATTAACATTATTAATTAAAATACGCACCTTAACAATACAACACAAAACATGTATCCACATCAATAATTTATTGCTCAAAATTGTCAGCTTGCCAATTATTGCATCGAGAGGCACTTTTTGCACCGAGAGGCACGTGTCAACTCTATGTTTAGAATGTAGATCCATATTAACTCTAGATATATCATGCATGTAGGGGGATCAAGTCCCTTGAGGTGAAAACGTTTTTTAGATTGAAAAACTCGAAAAAAAGTTTTCACCTCTAAGGATTTTATCCCTCTTGACGTATGATATATCCAAAATTAAGATGAATCTATACTAGTATTTACTACTAAATACTAAGAATATCTCATTTAAACAATTAGTGACATAAATATATGTGCAAGAGAAGAGTACATAAAATACAACCTCTTTTGAAGGGAAATTACACCTACTAAGTTATGTTATGACATTCCTATAAGTTATGACATGCATATTGTAAGGAGGTGTGTGCCCAACTGGTAGAACACCTTGGAATCGGGCGGACTATGGAAGTTGGGGTTGTTGAGAAAAGATGAGCGCACCCCATATTTATATAGACATGGAGTGGGGAGACTTGGGAGCGAGCTCAACCAAGTGGACCCATGCCCATACTTGCAGATGTGAGTCGCGACAAGGTGAAGTGCCATGACAAACATATGAGAGTTAGAGTGAGCCATGTGTTGGGAAATCTAACATGATGGGGCGATCCAAGACATGAAGCAAACCAAGGAATTGGGTCGATGGACACTTCATGGGGTGTGGACTTGTGTCTAGAACATGTATGTGCTAAGACAAGTCGATGTGACCCATGTGGAGGCACAATGAATCCACTAGGCACGTGGATATGGTGACTTGTGATTTGGATCAACCCACCCCACCAGGAGATGCGATGGTTGGGGGTGTCATGAGGCTTATATATGGATGGAGGTGGAGGTATCTAAGAGAACATTCGATGAAGAAGACGAAGGGAGACAACCAAATCGAGTTGAAGAAGGCACAACTCAAACTAAGGTGATGAATATGAAGGCTAAGTGAAAAATTTGGGCTTAGTGTCTCATTGGGGCGTCTTGGGTAGGGTGCACGACAGAAAGGTGCAAATTTCAGGCAGGGAAGTGGGTGCGATGGGGAGAATATTGCGACACTCAGAGTCAGGTTGCAACAAGGAGATAGGTTTTTGGGTTAGTAGGCAAGTCAAGTGTGACTTAGATAAATTCTTGTGTCTCTTGTGTATTGAGTCAAAGGCTCTTCTCCTTGTAAGAATTGTAACAACATTTGAATAATAAGACTTATATGGTTGTTGGCACCTCTAGTACCACCCAACCATACTTTTGTCTCTTGTGTATGAATGGTTGCATGTTCTTGGTTGCACTTTTGGCTACGTATAAGAAATATGTAATTGTCTAAGTGTAAAGAACACAAGTGTATGTAATGAAGTGCATGGTTAGGTGGGTATCTTGGTGACAAACTTAAGTGTTGAGGCTTGACTCGCCAAGTAGCTCAAGGCGTAGATATGGAAAAACCTTGAGTGAAGAGTTGTAATCTGGGAGAAGTAAGTTTGGTTTGATCAAGTCGTCGAAACAAAATGTTGTGGTTCCGCACAACCCCAGGTGTCGGCCAACTTGTGTGTGCCAAGTCAAGTTGGATCCCCGAGAAAACTGTGGGTGTGTGAAAAATGGTAGCAAAGTGAAATTGAAGACAACTCGGTGAGTTATTCACCACTGATACCTTCATGACAGATGGTATCATAGAAGACTTGGGGAAGATTTTGGTGAGGCAGATTGGTTCATCAATAAGACAACTTATGTTACAAACTTTAGTGGACAGTTGGTATCAAGTTTGTGGTAGACGTTGGTGTTGATTGACAGGTCGAGTTGCAGATGAAGTTGCAACTTATGGACAATTCTAAGTGTGAGCATTATCTAGACCAAGAGTAGAGATCATGGGTGAACTAAACCACTTGGACAGGGAAAATGACTGTAGAACTCATAGCAAAGTTGAAGTTCAAATGAAGTTGGGGTTGTTGGCTCAATTCGATGGGAGGTGGGGGTGATCTGTGAAGAGTGATGAAGAACCGCAGACTTGGCACGAATATTTGAGACACGTGTAGCCTCGAGACCTTGGCACAACAGGTAACTAAGGTGCACTTTAGACGAAGAGAGAACATGCAAGTCTCTTGAGCCGAATCATAGGCAAGTCAGAAAGTCTTGGGATAGATGAGTGACCATGTCAGTGGACCAACTGCAGGACTTAGCCATATTTTTTCAAGTAAAGAATCCAAACATATCTACGGGACAAGACAACCTTAGGTGTGTGCAAGCATAGTAGAGTTGCATGAATGCACCATGAGGTAGCTTGACCCGGGACAATAGTATAACAAGCGTGAAAACTTGGCAAGCCGTGATCGAAGTTGTGAACCAAAGTCTAAAGTGGATGAGGGAGATCAATTCACAGTGGGAATCATGGAACAATGAGATGAGGGCCTTTTTGGATGGAATCGAGTCTAGGAAGATGCCAAGTTTGGGGTCAATTGACAAAGAGGACACCCAAGAAAAAATAAGATGTCCTAAAAAGGAAGAAGTTGCTTGATAGGAAGACTTGTTTGGTGTTATCTTTGTGACAAAAGCCACTTCACAATAGATTGTTTGATGAAGAATAAGTTGGAATGGTTGGAAAAAGACTAAGTGCATCTGAAAGACAAGAATCATGTCGCCACAGTGGAAGTATTCCAAACACCCACACCTTCAAAGGAGATGTTGGAAGTAGTGGATACTTTGGAAGCACGCCTAGATGAGTTCAGGGATAAAGGTTGTGGAGACCATTTTCAAGGTGAAGGACAAGGACTTTTCTTTGTGGATGTGATGGTGAGTGGGGTGAAGGTGGACACCAGTGAAACCCACATATTTGTGAGTGAGCGGACCATAAATTCACTCCATTGTAAGCCTGAGAGCAGCACAACCATGTACAAGGTGGTCAACTCAGCAGTGGAACCGACAGTTGGGATGGTTCACTTTGCACCTTTGAGAGCTGGAAGTTGGTCTGGAAATTAGGACTTGATAATTGCTCCATTGGATGATCATGTGTTGGTCTTGAGGTAGGAATTTCTCATATTTTCCAAGGTAGTTCCACTCCTGCATGTAGGTTGATTGGTGTTCTTGGACAGAGCCAAAACACCAAGTATTCCCATGATGACGAAGAGGAAGCTTGGAGGAATACCCAAGATGTTTGCAATCAAGTTGATTGAGGGAGTCGACGCAAGTGCGGACAAACCTTGCGACATGACGCATAGCGAGGGGTGATTTCGACCATGGTGACCTTGGGAGGATTGGGCGAAAGAAAAAAAAGGTTGACATCAAGGGAGACATCGATAAATTTTGTCTTGGAGAAGACAGATCAGTTGTGAATCCTGCAGTGCCATAAGAAAGAATGTGAGGATGAGTTCAAGTAGACCATTGCAACACTTGTTGAAGACATCGCATAGGAGATGCAGCCCGAGTGACTTTGTTGTCAGCAAATTTTTGAAGGGGTTGAGGCAAATCGGTTGGAAGACTCACTTTCGACAAAAAATCTAAGTGTTAAGATGGAGCAGTGCATGGAGGCACTCAATCATCTAGACTTGGAGTCAAATGCAAAAGAAGTGGGGATGGAGGATCGTCACCCCACAACCATTGGGAACTTTTGTAGGAAATCCATGGAGATATAAGAATTTAAACTGAGTGCAAAATGACTTGAGGAGTTCGGATGCAATCCGAAGGAAGTCAGGTTGGTGTTGAGATACTTCAGCATGGAGCACAAGTCTAACACTATGTATGCCAATAGCCTTGGCGGATGTTATTGGGTACACTCCATTCACTAAGAAGACAAAGAAATGGAACACTGCTAGGAAGCAAGCAACATGGCCTTGGGTGCCTCATGAAGAGGTGTCGTTGCAGACTTGGAGATATGCACTTCCATGAAGAAGGTATTGTAGTGTGGGGCGCTTTGGAGGAATGAATAGCAACAACTTCATGTGAGTGTGACTTACTGAGTTGGAGCAAGGAGGCGAACTCACTTTGGCATGGTAAAGAAAATAGATGGTATGTTGGGTTGTAGAGAGGCATATTGACAACAAATTGACACGTTGGGTTGGTGAGGTGACTTGGTAGCTAGGGACAAGGTGCAAAACTTTGCCTTAGTCTTTGAGGTTGGATGGAGTGATGGAAGTTGTGGAAAAAAAATAGTACGAGGACATGGAGATGTGCATGCTCAAGGATTGGGTGTGATGGATGGATTAGCTACCCAACCAGTTTGAGACATGGGGGTCGAAAGTTTGTGGATACATGGACTTGAGTTGTAGTATGATTGCAATAGTGCGTCACAAGGAGTTCAACACTTAGGTCGTTTTTTAAGAAGTGTGCAGCAGTCAGTTGTAGTAGGTAGCGGCAGCAGCAGTAAAACCACACAACACCAAGGCAGCAACATCGATACAAGATAGTGCAATAGATTTGGGTGACAATCATCCTTGGATTTGGGTGAAGCGACCACAAGAATTCATGAAGCATTTTAACTTTGGTCTTCTCATTTGAGGTAATTTTAAATAATTGAAATTTTAAATATATGTAATTTTAAATAATTGAAATTTTAAATATATAGAAAAATATTTTATATCTGGATAATAATGTTGAAAGAAGTGATGATAGTTTAGATCTTGAGAGATATTTATACACAATTTAATAAACAAAATGAATAAAATTTAAAGTTTAATGTTTAATAAATAAAATGAATAAATTTGAAGTTTTATATTTAATGTTTAACAAAGTAAAGTTTTATATTTAATGTTTATTAAGTAAAGTTTTATGTTTAATAAACAAAATGAATAAATTTAAAGTTTTATATCTAATGTTTAACCAGGTAATGGGAAAAAATATTAACATAAGTTTTTAAATATTATAAAATTTATAGATTTTATTGGTTTTTAAAGGTGAGATCAATTTTTATTAATTTAATTAATATATATATATATATATATATTTTTAAAGTGGTATTTAATTTATATATTATTACTTTAAAGACAATTATTTCATAAATGTTAAATAATATAAGATACCAATTAAAGTTAAAATTAGAGATCATCACCTATGTAGCAATGAAAGTTTACATAAGTTTTACTTCAGACACCAACCTAGTGTATGAGACCCCCTTGTTTGTAGGACAAGAGACCCCCTCCGCCCAGTGATTTGACTAGTAAAGTCTACGGAGGTATACATACCCTACCCCCCTCTGGATTTGAACTTGTGACCTCTTAGGAGGACACACATGTTCTTAACCATTAAACCCACTATATATATTATTAATTTCAATGTAAATATTTATATTTTATTAATTTAAATATAATATATTTTTGTTTAAATATTTATAAAATGATTTATTTATTTTTAAATTGATAGAGTATGTATATGATGTGAGTAAGTATGCATATCAATTATAAGATAAATATAGTTTATACGACATTATCAAAATCTTTGGTGTTTGGAAATTAATATTGGATTAATGATGTGATAGCATCCTCCCTCATTCTATCACATCATCCTCCCTCACTCTATACTAACATTATCAATGATTTTAGTGACAATGTAACAATATTTATATTATGGTTGTTATTTGTGTGATGTTATAGATTATCTTACTATGATGGCATATCTTTGTATTGAGATTTTGTTACATGTTAATGTTCTTGTTTTAATTATATATATGAAATTAATTCCAAATATATAGTAATTATGAGATAAAAATGATTTATAAAGTACACATATTGACTTTAAGTACAAATCTATAAATTAATATGATAACATCTTCGTTCGATTTTGTATTAATATAATATCACTCCATAAATATATAAATAATTTCACAAATTAAACCAAAAAAAACACCATAGTTGTCACATCCTTATCTATTTCTTAGCTACTTTAGACAATCATGAATTAAAAAAAATAGCAGTTTTCTTCATTTAACATATACTTGGTCCAAATGTTTCCCTTAACTACTTTGTGTTTAGGTTCCCAAAAAGATAACAAAATAAATTTTGTTTTTTATTGAACAATTATATGAGCATGTACCAGGATGAAAAGCTCCACAAATTAGGGAATGGAAAACCTAGTGAACTAAAAGGTTGAATTTTGTCACTCCAATATGGGCATTTTTATTATGGAGCGAGTCAAAAGAATTGTTTTCTTGTCAATTTTTTCGTTAATAATTTGATGGAAAGACTAGGATAGAACATGAACAAGGTTTTCAAAAAGAATAGACATGGTTGATGGGATAAACCCTTTAAAACTTACTTTCATTATAGCTAGAAAAGTAATGTTTCACCAAGTTTTCGAGTCGCGAGAATCTAATAGTCGGAAAATGCCTCTGAAACATGTGTAGAAGCAACCCCCAAATTTTAGGTAATGTCATAGAGGATGTCAAGATCTTCAATATAAGGGACCCTAATTGAAATACTAAAAAAAAAAGTATATGAAACTAGAAACATAAATAATAGATCATTGAAATTTTATAATCCTCTATATAAAAATGTAACATAATAATTAGATATTCATAAATCATTTATAAACTATCACCATTGTGTTTCTCATTATATTTAGAAAATTGAAAAGGCGGAAGAGATAGTCTTATAGATCTAAGTGTTAAGATAAGTTGATAATTCATACAAGTTTATGAGACACACATGAAAAATGAAATACAATCATATGGAAATGAAAATTGTGAACTCAAATGTCCTTGGCATCATATTTGGTAGGGAGATTCCTTACCAAAAATCAATATTTTTTTTTGTATCATGGTCCATGGGAAACTATTAATAATAGAGAACCTTCAAAAGAGAGGAATATTTGGTCTATCCAGATGTTCCTTGTGCAAGAAAGAAAGTGAAACTCAAAGAAACGTATTATTTAAGTGTTCATACTCTTTTCATGTTTGGCATCATGTTTTTGAAAAAATTATCCACAATGCCACTCTTATGAAATCTTGGAAAGAAATCTTCATAAATTGGTAGAAAAAATATTTAGGAACTTTCCTGAATAAAGCCAATTTCCAAAATATTATGGATGCCAGTGCCTAAATTCATCTGCTATGAGATTTGGCTTGCAAGAAATAAGGCTATCTTCCAACATTCCCATACAAAAACCAAAAGTGCTAACAGTAAGGCCCATAGTTTATTGTCTGAAGTGATTCAAGTCAAAGGGATGGAAGGCGGCAATAGTGGGTTTTTGGAACAAGAAGAAAATGATTGGATTGGAGGCATGTAAGTCAATTTTGTTCCATCGACAAAGACATTCATTACTATCCCCCCTCTTGGTGTAAAGTGGAAAGTGTGACAACAAAGTTTTTAGAGATTTTAAAGTGGGAGAACATGTATTGATAGCCTAGCATTTGAATTAACTAAAGTAGTGTTTCTTACCAAACTTACAACCAATTATCGAATATCAACATAATCAACTTGAAGTGCTTCAATTTGTCTCCTTTGACTGTGTCGGGTTTCCATTATGAAGGCAGATTCAATATTTCTAATCCCTTCTTGGGACTGCATCCTAACAGTAATTGTGAAAATTGAGTTCCTATTATGAGTGATATATTCCTCATGTCTTCTTAAAACTCTATGCATGTTTGTCGTTTCACATAATGGACATCTCCTAGGATTCCTATGTTCCATACTAACAACACTACATAACACCTAAAATAACCTGTTATCCATGCCAACAACTATCATTCTAACATACCCAGTAGTTTGATTTCTTTCTAACATTCCCTCAGAAAAGGATTGTTGACACTTGAATCCATTAGGAACAAAACGGAAACCTCACGAGGATGAAAATCCCCCTACGTTTTTATAGAGGTGGTACTCATCTTTAGATTTTCTTGAGATTTTTTAAAATGTTCAAAATGTGGGACTTGACAGAAGTTTGTTATAGTAAATTCAAAGAAACAGAAATATTGCAATAAGGTAAAAGGAAAATGTTTTTTGTTTTCTTTTTAAAGAAATCTCCTAAGAAAGGACCAGGAATCACACATTTAAAGAAAATAAGAAAAATTTCCTCACATACATCATAGTTTGGGATAAAGATTAATGATCACATAAAATAAAAAAGAAGATGATATGCATGCATAAGAGAACTTTAACAGAGTGGACACATGGGCATCTCAAATAAAGATAATGATAGATCAACCCCAAATACTTTATATTCTGAAAATAGGGTTACAAAGCACAATTGAGATTGTTCCTGAAATAGTTCTCTTGGAATTTCAAAAAATATATAGTCTATTACATATTCTTGAAATTGTAAATGCTTTTGTCTTAAAGACTTGGATTGGGGCTCCCGCGAACCATAAAGCAAAAAAATACAAGAAATAAGATTTTTAGAGAGAAGACGGTGGGCGGTAGAAGAATCAGCAAGACTTGGTAAGAAGAAAAAAGGAGTTATCAGTCTTCGGTTAAACCTTTCTAGTGAAATAGGTGGAGTAATTGGATGAAGGACTTGACAAAGAAAATAAATATGTAATCAACGTAAACTTACTATGATGGTCGCTCCTTGATAGTAAAGTATCAGATGTAAATAATCATACGGGAAATGTTGACAGTATTTTCTTGGCCCATAACTCTGGTAAATAACCATGTAATTTCCCGAAATGGGTTTTTGAAAAGGCTGACCTGCAATATGGTAATATCTTCAAGGATGGTCACGGGATTCTCCAATAATTCAAGTAAAATATCCAGGCTGTTGTCATGTTTTTTCAAGAAGTCCCTGCAATCTTCACCCTTGAAGGTGAGTGTCGTCTTTGGGAGTTTCAGCATTTTACGACACAATTGCGGTGAAATATCGATGAGAGAATGGTCCTGGAGTGGAATCATCCGTTGGCTCGGTATGTATTTCTTGGCGCACCAGGCAACCAATTCCTTGCAGTAAAAAACTTCAGGAACACAACCTGCACGTGCAATTTTAGACGTCCAAATTACATCCTTCTGAGCAGCATGGGATGAATAATAAGAGTATTCTCTAGACCAATGAAAATTATGATCCTCTCGTCCAAAAATGTTCAAAGTATCTCCACAGAAATGTTGTCAAGTTGTTGCTACCATAAGTTGATGAGAGCATTCTTTTGATCCAAATAATATTAGAAACGAGTTCTTGAGAGATAATATATAATCTTCCGTAAATCATGCTTTAATGTGATTTAATGAGGAAATTCCTCGAGCCCTTCACCTATTAATGACAATATTTACGGGACCTTCATGATAAGTTACTAGAATTAAACCATACTAAATGTGTATTTGGAATAGCACTAAGGTGGCGGGCACAGACGAAAGAAAATAGAATTTGGGACTTTTATGAACCTGTCTACCCGCGAACCAGTGAATGCAGAAGGTCAAAAATTGGCTAAGTGTTGTGATGCAGTCGGACGGACTCGATATAGGAGAAATGAGATACTTGGAAGATCGAGGAGTCTGAGGGTCAAAATGTAGATCATGGATCTTTTGGATGCAAAAGGCATATCACAGAACATGGGATATGAGAGTTTGACCCCGCCAACCTGGGAACCCGCGACCGCAAAAATGGTTAAGTATAGAATAATGTGGCAATCGATCGGACTCATGATCTGAGAGTGTGGATGGAAATGAGGATCTGCGAGACCGCCAACCTGTGAACCCTCCATTTTGGAAAAACGACTAAGTATAAGAACTAGAAAGGGAGAATAGAAGGACAAAAGAAACGGGGAATTAGGGTAAGTATAGAAGAGGGAAAAGAAAAAGACAAAAGGAGTTGGGAAAATAGAGAAGGGGAGAGAAATTATGGAAGCAGGAAATGGTATCAACAATCGGTTCCAATAGTGGGATGATAACCCCCTGTGGGTTGTCAAGAATCTAAATTCTTTCATGACTAGGTGCTTGTTAAGATATTTAGACACTTAGGAGTTAGTTAAGATCTACTTGTTCTAATATGTCATTAGGTAAAAGTGTGTTTCTTTAGTATGCATTAGTATGCATTTGTAGTTAG